>JAVTVY010013693.1:0-55362 GCA_036873755.1 Hanleya hanleyi | reverse complement strand
GAACGAATATGACAGATGCAAATGGTGGCCTCTGATTGGACAAGTCTTCTTGAATTGTAACACCAAGTGGATAGTGGAGATAATGACCAATGTTGGGTTCTTCGTGGTTAAACTGACCACCACCTCCATCGGATGAAAGTATTCACCCATGCACTGATAGATACTCAGAATGCGCAAACAACTATCTGAGGATATGTTGCCTCAACGGTATCCTGGCCTGCCCGACGATGATTAGAATAAACGCTTCAGATGGCACTTTCTGAAATGGAGACTTCTGATTGGACAAGAATACATCTAACGGACAGGAACGAATATGAAACATGCAAATGGTGGCCTCTGATTGGATAAGAATCTTCTTGAATTGTAAATATACCCAACGCAGCTCCCCCAGCGTGGGTGTGATGTAACATTGGGGAAAATAAAATATATGAAAAAAACTTCTTGTTGTTGTTGTTCTCTCATGTGTCATCCTTGTTGTTGTTGCTGTTGTTCTCTCTCTGGTCTATATCATGGCGTTATGTTAGAGTGTTAAGGTGTAACGACGGGCGTTGACGGGCATCACCGCATTTCGAAGAATTAGTGACAATTCCATGGAATATCAGAGCTTTTGAGCTATTTCACCAAGGCGTTGAAGCATTAAGAATGGTGTTGGTGGGCGTTGCTACAAGATGACACCTCACACGGTCCATTTGGACCGCGGATGGTCCATCTCTACACCAAACAACATCCTTCACTGCTAAAAAAGGCCCACTTTCGCTACAACTTGTACTAATGACGTCACCAATGACGTCACAGATGCTATAAATAGCCCTGAAATCAGGGTCTATACTCCGAGAGCTACAACATGATACCCCACACGACGCATTCGCAACGCGGATGGTCCATCTCTACACCAAATACCTTCCTGCACTGCCCTAAAAGGCTCACTTTCGCTAATACTCCTACTGATGACGTCATCGATGACGTCACAGATGCTTCGGACATGCCTCAATTCGGAATGTACACCCCGAGAGCTACAAAATGACCCCTCACACGACGCATTCGGACTAAGGATGGTGCATCTCTACACCAAACTCACCCTCACGCACCCACAAAATGTCCACTTTCGCTACTACTCGTACCGATGACGTCATCAATGACGTCACAGATGACGCGGACACCCTCAAATCGGAATGTACACCCCGAGAACTACAAGATGACACCTTCCAGGACGCATTCGAACCGTGAATAGCCCATCTCGACCCCAAATACCTTCATGTACTGCCCAAAAATGTCCACTTTACTTACTACAACCAACTGCGCATGCGCAGATTAACGCGACATGCATTCAAAAACACACCATTCTTGGACTCAATTCACACAAGCTTCACTTCGGACACCTCACACGACCCATTCGAACCGTGATTAGCTCATCTCTAACCCAAACAACACACCCCTACATAGCACCCAAAATGCCTCGTTTTCTATACTTCATGGCCAGACTGCGCATGCGCAGACTATTGAACACGGACGAACCATTAGTGTAGTCAAGTGCTCCTCCACGAGAGCTTCAAAATAAGACTCCTCACTGAATCCCATTGGACCATGAGTGGCCCACCTAGACTCCAAGCAACATGTCCACCCTGCATGGCCTAAGTGCAATTCCATAGCTGAAGCAGTATGGTGCCTATGGGCTCCACCTTGTGCCTCGGTGACTTTTTTCAAAAATTTCACCGATTCGCACGGGGACACTTCCTATCATGTTCTAAATGCCGAGATGAGTAAAACGAGACCCCACAACCCTACCGCAAATGTATAGAAGTACGTTTCCCAGGGGATAAACATTGAACCTATACCCCAGTATGGGACTATATGGGGCTCGGTGACTTTTTTCAAAAATTTCACCGATTCGCACGGCGACACTTCCTATCATGTTCTAAATGACGAGACGAGTAAAACAAGACCCCACAACCCTACCGCAAATGTATAGAAGTACGTTTCCCAGGGGGACAAACATTGATCCTATACCCTCAGTATGGGACTATATGGGGTTCGGTGACTTTTTTCAAAAATTTCACCTATTCGCACGGGGACACTTCCTATCATGTTCTTAAATGACGAGACGAGTAAAACGAGACCCCACAACCCTACCGCAAATGTATAGAAGTACGTTTCCCAGGGGACAAACATTGATCCTATACCCTCAGTATGGGACTATATGAGGCTATATCGTACTTTTTCAAAAATTTCACCGATTCGCACGGGGATACTTCCTATCATGTTCTAAATGACGAGACGAGCAAAACGAGACCCCACAACCCTACCGCAAATGTATAGAAGTACGTTTCCCAGGGGGACAAACATTGATCCTATACCCTCAGTATGGACTATATGAGGCTATATCGTACTTTTTCAAAAATTTCACCGATTCGCACGGGGACACTTCCTATCATGTTCTAAATGACGAGACGAGTAAAACGAGACCCCACAACCCTACCGCAAATGTATAGAATAGACTCGTACCCAGCTCCAATTCGCTATCGCTCTATGGAGACTAGTTACCGGCAGGCATTTTAAATCAGCACTGCACAGTGATTGGCCCATGGTATTCTCCACCCACAATGCCCCTCCATGCTTGTTTGGACATCGGCAAAATGATACATCTTCAGAAAATTTATGACCTAGGCCTATCACAAAGTTAATTCACAAGATCATTATTGTTTAGCATCATCAGATAAACAAGACTAGTACGATCAGACAACATGAAGGCGAAAATACTGTATAATTGACGTAATTCGTTGTTTTCCGCGTTTCAATGGTTGATCTTCAATGCAGAATCTAGGTCAACTAAATTTATATAATGTCTGCTGCTTCAAACGAGTAGGCCTACAAGTACGTTCAGTTTTATTTTTTTAACAACAAAACTTGCATAATGTTAGCAACAAAGGTACATATCATAGGGCGTATGAACAGTACTATGTATTGAATGAAGAACAGAAATGCTGCAAATCCCCTGACCTGATCATGTACATGTCACGCTAAGAACCTTGGAATAGGTCATAAATTTTCCGAAGATGTACCGTCTTGCTGGACGTCGTGGTAGCCGTAGAAGCGAGGGCTTTATTTAGGAAACCTACCATAATCGCTCATCGCTCATCAAATCTTACAAAGGATCTATATAATACTTGGTGGATTGGTGGCCGTAGCGCTCAAGGCCCTTTATCGCACCATAGACGAGTACTGGTCACTTGATACACACGAACAACAACAACACATATTGACATTGGTCTATTTACCGGTCTAGATTTAGACCGGTAATTCAGCCAATCAGAGAATACAAAATGCCTGCCGCTAACTAGACCCCAACGGTGCGTGTGAGTTGAGGGCTAGGTACGAGTCTAATGTATAGAAGTACGTTTCCCAGGGGGACAAACATTGATCCTATACCCTCAGTATGGGACTATATGGGGTTCGGTGACTTTTTTCAAAAATTTCACCGATTCGCACGGGAACACTTCCTATCATGTTCTAAATGACGAGACGAATAAAACGAGACCCCACAACCCTACCGCAAATGTATAGAAGTACGTTTCCCAGGGGGACAAACATCGGTCCTATACCCTCAGTATGGGACTATATGGGGTTCGGTGACTTTTTTCAAAAATTTCACCGATTCGCAGGGGACACTTCCTATCATGTTCTAAATGACGAGACGAGTAAAACGAGACCTCGCAACCCTACCGCCAATGTATAGAAGTACGTTTCCCAGGATGGTCCTATACCTCCCATACCCCACACAGGCATTTTCCCGTAATTTAGGATAAAGTCCGTATTCCGTATTTTTTCAGGAAATTTTGTACATACACCCACCCTGGAACTAGGGGAAGATAACTCTGTTGATAGACAAGCCCCGTTAAGCCCGGCGACCTATATACCCCTCATACCCCATATAGGCATTTTCCCAGGTTTTTCGATAAAGTCCGTGTTCCGTATTTTTTTTCAGGAAAAATTTTACATGCACCCACCCAGCCATCAAATACCCCTTCACCTAGGCTTCACGTTGATACCTCACTCTGATCCCATTCGACCATTAGCTCCCTAGATGCCAAAACGCTCATTTTCATAAATTCTTGGGCCACCGCGCATGCGGTGAAGCGACCGTAATTCAACCCCACACCCAGTCCATCAGATGCCCTCATGAATGCTTCACTTTGATACCTCACTCCGATCCCATTGGACCATTAGGGGCTCCCTCTAGCTCCAAAAAGGGTTATTTTCATGCCCTTGGGCCACCGCGCATGCGCAGAAGGCCGATATGTCAACCCCACACCCCGTCCATCAGATGCCCCTTCACGAATGCTTCACTTTGATACCTCACTCGACCCCATTGGACCATTAGGGGCTCCCCTAGCTCCAAAACGTCTATTTCCATACCCTTGGGTCACCGCGCATGCGTAGAATGCCGATATTTCAACCCCACGCCCAGTCCATCAGATGCCCCTTCACGAATGCTTCACTTTGATACCTCATACGACTCCATTGGCCCATTAGGGACTCCCCTAGCTCCAAAACCGCTATTTCCATACCCTTGGGCCACCGCGCATGCGCAGAATGCCGATATTTCAACCCCATACCCAGCCCATCAGATGCCCCTTCACGAATGCTTCACATCGATACCTCACTCGACCCCACTAGACCAGTAGTCAATCTCCTAGCTCCAAAAAGGCTATTTTCATACCCTTGGGCCTCCGCGCATGCGCAGAATGCCGATAGTTCAACCCCGCGCCCATCCCATCAGATGCCCCTTCACCTAACCTTCAATTTGATACCTCACTCGACCCCATCGGTCAACTAGGGGCTCCCATAGCTCCAAAAAGGCTATTTTCATACCCTTCGGCCGCCGCGCATGCGCAGAAGGCCGATATGTCAACCCCACATCCAACCCATTAGATGCCCCTTCACCTAAGCTTCACTTTGATACCTCACTCGACCCCATCGGACCATTTTATCTAGGGACTACTTTTTCTCCGCGGAAGCTTTTCCCGAGACCGAATCACCGCCAAAACCACGGCCAAACCGCATCACCGCGCATGAATACATTTTTTTTTTTTTTTGCCGGAACTTTTTTTTTTTTTGCACACCTCCCCAATAACCCCCCCACCTCCCCAATAACCCCCCAATGCCCGAGTTGTCTCCCTTGCATCCATAGTGTAGAGATGGCGCCACACCCTCAATTGTGACGTCATTTTTACATCCGGGGGAAAATTTGTCTAGGTTGCTCAATGACTACTACTCTTACCGATAAAATGTCTGACAGTTACTGGAAAAATCTGGAAAAGATAGTGCACTGTGACTGTGAGTAGAGACTGATGATTTTGAACAGCTTACGGTAACGAAATCTGGCTGACGCTTGACTCAGTCTTGGTCTTCGACGATCGACCTCGGTACAATGTGCATGATGTGGGAGTTTACAGCTGATACTCGAGCACACATGAATTTGACGTGTACAATTCTAGGTTATATGAATCAAAATACTGTGAGCAGATAGTTGACGTTTTTAATACACGCTGTTTAATTCAAGATTAGACTATTTTCAGACGTTTTTGATTAGCGAACTGTGCAGTGTTTTTCGCCGACTCGACTCCGGCTCGGCCGATCAGTCGAAGAGTCGGCGATCAAATTCTAGCGTTGTACGGTCTTTTGACTTATAATTTCGAGCATAAATCAAGATTTCTTGTCATATATACCATGCTGATTCCGAATATTTCAAAATATTTGACGCGTCTCCAGCCGTTTTCCTTCTCACTTTTTTCATATTTGGTTAGCAAGTTTTAGACCCAGTTTACCACGTCTCTTTCCAGAGTTTAAAAGGCTGCTCGTAGAAATAAATTCGTTATCCAGTGTTGGGGAGTAGGATACGGGAATTTATCCTGTTTCCTGGCGAATACCCCACTCTCGCTTCGCGGTCGTGGGGTATTTTCGCCAGAAAACAGGATAAATTCTCGTATCCTACTCCCCGACACTGGATAACTCATAGTATCTCGTGATACCTCGAATATAACCCGTATTCATTGTTGCGGGGAAATGCAAATGCAAATCCTCTTAAATGTCACACTCCATACCTAGCTGTCCGAGAACTGCGAAAACGATCATGTTCTAGCACGTGGCAGATCAACATATTTAGAAAAGGAATCAAAGCCATAATTTAACCCTGATTGTCGTATTAATGTAACGTACACAATCGTGTATTTACATGGACGCCTAAGGGGAGGTAACTCGATTAACTATATCTATCCGTAATATTGAGAAAGTGAAGCAAATCTAATGGTAATGTACTATGAAAATCATGCCAAGGAGGGCAAAGAAGATAACGCAAACTCAAGTTATAGTGTAATACGAATTTATTAAGCAAGTCATAATATTTCAACATAATATATATTAACATTACTCTTCTATCTATAAATCTTTGCTATAAATAATGCACTATTCTTAAATATATACTAATATTTGAATTTCAAATATGGTATTCCGATTTTACAATGGTTCATAATGCGAAGAATGATTGAATGAAAGGAGGGAGAAATGATTGGAGCGATGGTGGGATGACTAGACGGAGATTCATGTATATCTTCCGAGATCTGAGCTTTACCGAACACCAATTTCTGGACTGCCGAGCACCGGATTTTACCGAGTGCCGATGTCCGGACTTTACCGAGATAACCCTGTGAAAGGGAGATAACTACTAAATGAAGGTATCCACCCTAAAGGGAGGAAACCGTGCCAATGGGAGATAACTCTACTTGAAAGTTTATATCGCAATCATATATATATATATATGTTGTGAATTTACTGCCGCCATATATATGTATATTATAGCAAAGTACTTCGACCGAGCTTGGCAATAAGCGAAAATCAAGCGGAAATCACGTCATCGTTGGAAGTGAGTTTACCACCGGATGTGAAATCACCGCAGGAAGTGACATCATCGCCGGAAGTGACATCATCGCAGACATGCTCTTCCGTCTGGGGGTGGCGCCGATACCCTGGTGAATCAACTATATACTACAAGCAAAAGGATTCAGGCGGCACCACCAATCCGGGGACGAATTCATTTCCGTCAAATAGGGCATAGGGTGTACCACCAGGCACGTGCTCATGCGAGCGAGGACATCACTTCCGGTGATGACGTCACTTCCGACGATGAATGGGAGGTTAAGAGCCATAACGCCATAGCTGTATATATTCACACAGGCCTGAGTGAAACATAGTTGTACAATCCGCACCCACACTTCACTCATCCATGACAGAACTGACTGTATTCAGGCATAGCCGCGCGGGCCCTAATACTCATCCACAAAACAGTCACACATAGGTGACTGTACGTCCTTATACATACACGTAGCCCCAGGAATCCTACGTACACATAGCATTGCGGGACTTACATATAGTATATACCTTGCTCACCCGTATCTCTACAGACATTACAGGTGTATAGCTGTACTGAAACTACAAACAGATAGCGGTACATACCTTACTCCCACAGCAGTAGAGCGATACACATTCAACATACTTAACTGTAAGGCCTTACTCACCCATAGCTTCACAGACATCACTCGTGAACAGCTGTACAGACCTTCTGTAGCATTACTAAGCAACACTCTTGTGTCATAAAGCGTCAGTGTAATATTATATGGCACCGATTCAGTGCTATAGAGCGGAGCTATATTGCTTTATTGCGTTTTTATTGTGTTATAGAGCAGCAATGTGGGCTTAGAGTACACCAATATAGTTAATACAGCGCATCAGTGAGAGTGAGTTCAGCATACGGACTGTCAAGCATAGACAAGTCCAGATATATAAGGATAACTTTGAACATAATAATCAGCGTTGTCCGGAGGGCCGAGTGATCTAAGGCTCCAGTCTTAATTGCTGGTCCACACATGTGGGAACGTGGGTTCGAATCTTACTCCTGACACGCACCGTTTTATTATACTGCGACATGTTGTGAAACCATTGTACATATGTACCATTATATAGAGATATTTTTGACCATGATAGCCAGCTTTGCCAGGATGGCCGAGTGATCTAAGGCGACAGTCTCAAGATCAATGATATTTTCTTCACCAGGACTATGGATATACTGGTCTGCACGTTCGGGTTTGGCTTCGAATCTCACTCCTGACACACACCATTTTACTATAAACAAATTCAACACCCAGTACCTTACAGGGAGGTAACTTTACTAGGGTAGACAGACTCCTCATGTCCTGCCCAGAACACCCTATTGCGTACCCACATGTCACTAGTTACTCTATGGTAACCGGTTTGGTCCCACGTCCGTACACCTAATTCAAAGACATTTGCGATTTGTTCACTGCCGATGACGCCATTTTCATCATTACTGTTCTCTCCCTACACTCCACAGGCGTCTTCAACGGTCACATACCATTGGTTATTCCTATGGGCTAGTTTATAAGGATGTGCGTTTCATCCAACCGAGTGTGCATCTGCGCGTATCTGCGCTTTTCCTACTACTCCCGAGTGTCCATGTGTACCATGACTTCAAAGCCACACCATGGTCAGGGTACTTTATGACTTTACCCAACAAGAGCTATACATAGAATTCCCCACCTTGGGCCCTGGACTGCCCGAAGATGCTTAGTGGTGCCCAAGAGCGAATAGAATGCCATTGAACACGAAGAAGAGCGAACATGGCTGAAGATTGAAGCATCACAATGGCAGTTTCTCAAAAGGCGGCTTCTGGTTGGACAAGAGCAGTAACGACCGGGTTCTGATTGGACATACGAGAGCATACGAGAATTGTAAACACAACCATAGCGGCTCCTCCGGCTTGAATGTGTTGTGGTGGAGGGGATAATAAAATGATTGACGTGTAATCCTTGGTTTTGTTGTTCTCTCATTGGACTAGCCACCAACGTTAGCGTGTCACTGCCTGAAGAATGGCGTTGGATGCGTCAAGGCAGATTCTGGGGGCGTTACCGCTGTGAGTCAATAATTCTCTCTCAAACGAAATCGATCCGTTCAACCGGTGTATACCGGTTCCTGTGAGTATGGGTGTAACTTCTCTGTTCCCAGATGAACAGTTGTCGACAAAAGTTGTCTCCCTCGACGTTCCATCAGCCCTACGATGACCATATACTCAGCTCCAGGCTTGACATTCTCACTGGGTTAGTGCATCGAGATATTGATAGCGCTTTGTCCCATGTGCTCATCCAAAAATGCACAATCATTACTACCACTGACGTCACAAATGGCGTTACATCCATTTGAACCACGGATGTTCCCTATATCATCCATTTTCATGCTAATTATATGCTTGCTAATGGGAGCAAATTTCAAGGCATCGTTCTTGAACCTAAGGGTACAAACGAAAAACATACTTTCACTTTTCATGGTACAAATATAGAATCAGAAGATAGTGTTAAACTGCTAGGCATCCACATCGATAATAGATTAAATTTCAATAAGCATGTGGCTGGGCTTTGTATGAAAGTTGGATTAATGTTCTCAAACGGCTAGGACCGTATCTTGACCTAGCGATTAGATTAGCTATTTTTAGATCATTTATACTGTGTAATTTTAATTACTGTCCATTAGTCTGGCACTCCTGTAGTACCACTAGTGCCAAAAAACTAGAAAAATTACAAGAACGCGCCTTGCGCTTTGTTTACCAGGATAATGTTAGCGATTATCATTATCTACTGAAGAGGGCCGGTCTTTCTAAACTGCATGTACAGCGCCTTAGACTTCTGGCAACAGAGGTTTACAAAATATTACACTGTGAAGGCCCTGCATATAATAGGGACCTGTTTCAAATTAAAAACAACGTTTATCAGCTAAGAAACACGACGAATGTTCACGTACCCAGATGTAGGACAACTAGATTCGGGCTTCATTCTATTAAGTGTACTCTGGAGCCACTTTATGGAACTCCCTTGATTCATCTATAAAAGGAGCACTGACACTGAAGGAATTCAGAATTCTAATTAGTAAATGGAACGGTGATACTTGCAGATGCACTTTCTGCAATGACCATTAACACCGCTGATGACAAGGTCACTCATACGTTTTGACTGATTTGTGTATATTATCTCTATTTTACAATATTTTAATGGTGTCTTATTGTTCTGTCGGTGAATAGCTCATATTTTGAGCTAATGTTCTCTGTATGTAAACACATCCGACTT
The DNA here is from genome assembly GCA_036873755.1 of Hanleya hanleyi. Lineage (NCBI taxonomy): Eukaryota > Metazoa > Mollusca > Polyplacophora > Lepidopleurida > Hanleyidae > Hanleya > Hanleya hanleyi. The sequence continues at coordinate 45,175 of JAVTVY010013693.1, read as the reverse complement.
TAAATAAAATTTATCTTATCTTATCTTATCCAAACACGTCCCTGCTCACGACCCTCGATATGCCGTCTTTCGCTACTACTGTCCAACTGCGACAATAAAATCCATGCCAGTCCTAGTCTACATGTCGAGAGCTACAAGATGACACACACACGGTCCATTTGGACACCGGATGGCAAACTCCGTGCACCTTTCATGCCTCATATCTATACACCAATGCAAGACTGCGCTTGCGTAGAATAGTGAAACCGGATAAAATCACCATGCCAGTCGGACGCTGCTCCACGAGTGCTTCAGTTTGACACCCTACACGGCCAGTTCGGCTCAAGAAAGGTCGATCTCTATCTCAAAACGTCCATTCGAATGCCCTTTTCCAATATTCTCTTTCTGCGCATGCGCAGATGGACGGCATTTCCAAGACACACCAGTCCAGTCGTCTCCCCCACGAGTGCTTCTCTATGACACCTCACTCGACCAATTAGGACGTCGGATGATCCACCAACCCAAAATGTTCACCTCAGATCAAGTCCGTATTTCCGCTTTTTATTGTTCCAGGACAAGTCCTAGTTTTGCCCCTATTCTTCCCATCATAGGATCGGCCTCGACGAAGGCTTCAATACGATATCCTCCCCAACACCGCAGGCTCAATATGGGCCCACCTCGAGCCAGTTGACGGGGACAGTTTTTAGCGTCAAGTCCGTGTTTCAGGATGTTTTCCGAAGAAAGTTTACATGTACCCACCCGTCACGTGATCTACCTCGAGGAAAAGCGACGTTAAACCCTCTTCACTCACTCACTCACTCTACCTCGAGGAGCGCTTTAAGATGATAACCCCCGACTACGTAGGCCCACTTGACTTCTTCTCTAGAACCAACGGAAGTGACCTTTGACTCGGACGTGACCTCTGCCTCGGATGTGACGCCACAAATATGCCACCAGATTTCAATTTTATATGCGAGTGGTGTGCACAACCGAATGATATATATAACCCACCGAGGTTTTAGATTATGACTGATATCAATTTCATCAAAATTGCAGATGTAAACCCTTGGCCAGCCGCCGTCCGATAATGAACCTTCACAGAAACTCTGATTGGCTGTATTTTCTTCCAAGTATCTCCTCAGGCCAATGAAAATCCTGGCTTTTGTTTTGAATATTTGAACTGACCAATCAGGTGCTGTAAAAGTGGAAGATATTCCATGATGCTCTGTTCTTTCTATTATATTAGAACGTAACTGAAATAACTGTTACTCCTTTTCTCCGCAGAAAGAGACGATGCCAAGTTATAAGCTGACTTACTTCGACTTGAAGGCGAGAGCGGAATTGTCCCGATATCTCTTTGCAGTTGCTGGCGTAGAGTATGAAGATGTGCGAGTTCCATATGGGCAGCCATTTGGAACTCCTTCAAAAGAATGGCTAGAACTAAAGCCAAGTATGTATGAGGTAGCATATACATTCAGTTAACCAATTGCATTTTCTGAATACAGAAGTGTATACATCTCGAGAACTAACGAAATTACATATATTGGAGTTCACAAATGAATCGATCAGTTTATCAATTTTTTTTAGGAAGGGGTGGGTGAGAATGGGGGAGGGACAGCCATAATCCTAGCAGAGAATAGGTCACAGAATAGAATATTTCAAATGTACAACTCCTCACAAACAGTTGATGAAAACATTGCTATTGGTTACTCTCTAAAAAATACTCCAGTGAAAAGTTCACTCGGGTATGAGTGGAAATTCATCCCACACAAGTTGAGTAAAATTCATTCAATTTCTCCCGAAGGTGAGTTGATTTCTCATGTTGGGCGAAGTTGTTTCCACTTTGAATTTGAATATGTTAGTTATCACCAGTTATATATTCCTCCATGTTGAAACATAGATGGGAACGAAATTCAACGACTCAACTCTTTACATGCGAAACTACACAGCTGATCAACCGCATCCCTCATCCAATTATTTCAGATTTATATCAGTAAACCCGAATTGTTTTTTCGTTTCAGAAACATTGTTCGGTCAACTACCGCAGCTGGAAGTGGACGGAAAAATACTCACGCAAAGTCACACCATAGAACGATATTTAGCACGAGAGTTCGGTAGGTTTTTCCCTCTATTTTCATACAAAGCTGGGTCCCAACAATAGTACCTTTGCCCTACGTCAGCCACCTTGGGTGCGAAACGTCATGTGACACTGCGCCGAGAGTGGCATGAAACTGACGAGATTTCCTGAAGTGTTTTGCTAATTATTCAATGCCAATGAAATATAGCCGTATAAAAGTAAATTACAATATTTGAGTTTGTAATAATTAAGAATGAATTTTTTTTTTCGAATTCCATAAGAATTTTTGCGAGAGGTCAGCTGTAAACAAAACTTAGAGGACATTCTGCACATTAATTCTTATATCTCCACGACAGGCTTAGCAGGTAAGACGAGCTTCGAACAGGCACAGGCAGACATGATTATAGAATCACTGGCAGACCTGGGAAATTCAGCGGCCCAGTTCATGTTTGTGGAACAAGATGACACCAAAAAGGTACGACGCGAAAACTCTTTTGTTCATTATAACCTGGGCATTCCGTTTGATATACCCTTGATATTTGAGGTGAAAGGTTTGGACAAAATGTCAAACATGTGACATGCCTATGTCATTCTGAAAATCTGGGTAGAATACAACTGGTGTGGTGACGTTGATCTATGATACATGCAGGCGCGCTCGGGGTGTAGGGAAAGAGCGCTGTCTGTTGTTGTTTCTGCGACCATTCCAACGGATTCAGTTCATCGAGCTGGGTCACAGCCATTTCTAAAGAGGCACGATTCGTGAAGGTGAATGGAAGATCGAAGATGTGGTGTTGGCCCTGGGATAGTAACAGCATAGCGGCACTGCCCCTTTCTACAGTATGATGTACGTGAAGGCTGGATTTAGGTGAAAAGCGGTGACTTGATACTTAAAGATCGGCTCGACGTAGATGCGTAGACGGGCGATGTCGATGGGGCGGAAGTGGTAAGGTCTAGCAGACGGCGAGGGCGATGAAAACACCAGTGGCGGTACATCTCACTCACTGGAATGGCATCGGGCAAGATCTCTTTGGGTACGTACACGAGGTCAACCACCAAATGCGCGTGACCATCGACGTCACCCAACACCTGATCAAAGATCTTGTCGTCAGAGTCCGACTATTATACAAGGGCCATATCATCGCCGTCTGTTCTGCATTGGGTGGATGGTGGATACATCTCAGTCTGTGGAGTGGTCTGGAGATCGACCCTCCCAGCTCCCCAAGCCTTACGCATTGAGTGGATGTACACTCTGCCTTGATGCTGCGTTCATAAAGTTAGACCGCGGTTCGAAGTTCGTTATTCGGGACCAGTCATTCAGCGACTCATAGCAGCGCCCCTAGCAGCGCCCCCTGGCGTCAGATTTGGGATGTGAATATGCAAAGATATAGAGCATGACATTCTCTCTTGCTGTACAGCGTTTGGAGTTCAAAGTACTCATAATAAGGAAATAATTGTTGGTCTCCTCGAATAATGAACTGCGAACTGCGAACCGCGGTCTAACTTTATGAACGTCTTGATGCTGGCTATACGGACTCGCCATCCTCAAATGTGCATGTTGCCCATTGTTTAGTGTGCGTTGGTGTCGCCGCAAATGTCTTGGGCATTTGAAGCGGTGTCCACATTCCTCACTCACCGCTGGATCAAGGAGTGCACGTTTGTGACACTGTAAATCATCTGGGCGCTGAAACGACTGTGTACATATTTTAAAGTTATACCTGGCGGTGGCGTCATGGGTGGCAGTTTCATTCCGGTGGAAGTCTTGCCGAGTAAATGGCTTTCGGCCGTTAGCACAAGTGAACATCTGAGCATAGTGGTTGACAGAGTGGCTGGTGCTCGTTTTTTTTTATACCTATAGCAGTTGGTCTATAATTAGTCCAACCGCTTCAAACTGGTCTAAACTCCGTTCGAATGTGCATTCAATGAACCTATTTTGGGGGAATTCTGATCGGCTATGCGTAAATACGGTAAGTATTGTCATGGGTGAATAAAGTGCGATTGTGGGTTCTACAACTATGTCCAACTCAGTCATCAGCGAAAATGACGCCATAATACGCATGCGTACTCGCCTCGGGTACAGACTGTAATACCTCAACGCCCCAGAGAAATGGCTCAGAAACTCTGATTGGTGTAAATGATCACGTGGTATCCTATGGAATTGACAGTAATTCATTGAAACGCAACAACTATAGCTTCACAAACGCTTCGCTCAACATACCTTATTCACAAATTGCTCGACAGACATTAAAGACACATAACTGCACAAACCAGAAATAGGTAGCGGTTCCTACCTCACTCACACAGCTGTAGGCCTGCACACATTCAGCACACTTAGCTGTACAGAACTTACTTGATCTTAGCTTCACAGATTTTACTCAAACATAGCTGTACATAATTTATTCAGACCTAACTGTAATGCGTTACGCCCGCTTAGTTGTAAGAACTTACTCACTTATAGCTGTTTAGACTGGTCTCAAACATAGTTGTAGGAATCTAGCTCACACATAGCTGTACAGATATTACTAACACTTAGACACACAGACCGCACTCGCACATAGTTATATTGCCCTGTTATATAGCGTCAATGCAGTGTTACAGAACGCCATTGTAGCGTTATAGTGTGAAACTGTGGTTCTATAGTGCCAATGCAGTTAATACAGAGTAATGCATGGTGTCCGTATATATATTTCAGAGCGTTATTATACTGCTACAGGGCTCCAGTGTAGTCTCATAGAGCATACAGCGAGTGTATATAGCGTCAATGCAGTGTTATAGACCGTCATCAGTGCGATGTTATAGGGAGGTATCCAGAGCTATAGAGCGTCATTGTTATACTTCAGCGCCTGTGTGTTAATTGAGTCTTTAGAGAACGTTACTATAGTTGATACAGCGCATCAATGTGGTGCATAGGGAGTGCGTTTAATATACGGAGCGTCGGGTTTGGACGGTTTGAACTGGTTCAAAGGTTGTTCTAAAATAGATCGCCGGCTAGCGCTATGACAGAAACGAACGGTCTGGCCGTCTGAACAGAAGGGTCAACCATGACGCCAAGATCTTCACTTTTCGTACCTGTGCGACGCCATTTACTGAAGTGCACTACTTACACCGCCGTGAATCTGTCAGCCATGGCGGCACCGACCGGTATAGCTATACGATATGTGCACAGTCGTTTCAGCTCCACGACTTGCACTTCATATAGACCCGCGGAGAAGGAGGAATGTGAGGAATGTGGATACCGTTTTAATCGCCAAACGCAGTTAAAGCGTCACCGTAGACAAGTTTGAGGATGGATGAACCCTTAGATGCCAGCATCGAGGCAGCGAGATCAACCGTTCAATGCATAAGGGTTGGGGAGCCAAAATAGGCTGAACGCCAGATCAGTCTGAGGTGCATCCACCACCCACCCAACGCACGAGGGCCGACGATGATGTGGCCCTAATTGAACATTCGGACTCCGGCGAATCTTGGATCAGGTATCGGAAAACGAGGCATTGGCCGATGCCCATCCAGTAAGTGAGATTTATTGGTGCCACTGTTTAGCTATTCGACGGTGTTTTTATCGCCACCACCCTCTGCCAAACCTATATATCTTCCGCCTCATGGACCTCGCCCCAGATACGACAAACAACTGGGCTATTTCTATTCCAATGCCAACATCCACGTCCTCAGCCAGCCAGTCACCATCACGAATCGTGACTCATTGGGGACGGCTGTAGCCCAGATTGATAAAATGAATCCGTTGGAGTGTACACAGAAGCAACTTCCCAACACCCAGTCGACCTTGAAGATGGTGACCAAAGTCACGTCTTTCGTCACTAAATGGACAGGCCTCCACATCCTTTGACGGTGAGGGTTGACCCTTGTCGACCCTTGACCTCCCCTTAAGAGGCTTTGTACACGCGTGGCGTGTTTTATCGATAATTTGTCTTATGAGGTGAGGCTGAAGTGCAAAACAAATATTTGATCAGCCTCGTTTCTTGTTTAGTAAGATTAATTACAAGGCGATAATGCATCTTATGATTCTCGAATAGAATGGCACTCAAGTATAGTGTATCTGTGCGAAATTGGCGTTTCCAGGGTGAAATACCTTCTAATTCTCTATATAAACATGAAGGTCGACAAGAACCAGAATCATCTTTGATCCACAACTATTAGAGCTATAAAAGAGTAATGCCCCTAAACAGCCCTAGTTCTGGAACATCCGTATATGTTTGCATGAGAAAAATGCGTCTCGCCTTAAAATGCTTGAGTTTGCACCACTACTCCACGGCCCTGTTATTCGAGAGTTATAATATCCAATGTATTGCATGTATTCCGAATGTACAACAGCATCTAAGTGTTGTCGTCTATGCCAACCGAAAACTTCTCTTTCGTAGGTTTATATATTTTTTTTTGTCACCTCCTCCGCATTTAATGGGTGCCAAATTCTCGACAAAACGCGCCGTGTCCAGAATATAATTCATGCATGCCGTCTCGGACAATTCGGTGGACAAAACTAGATGTGTGCCCAGATAAATAACATACTTTGCGGGATGGAAAGACACACTTCCATTAATTGTCTTTTGTCACTCCCTATTCTGAATGAAAATGAGTTGCTTGTTTCCCTACAGGCGGAACTGAAGAAAACGTATGCTACTGAAACGCTACCTAAGTTTCTGGCGGTCTACGAAAAACTGCTGACCGCAAACGGTTCTGGGTTTATTGTTGGCAATTCTGTAAGTATAACGCATTCCATGAAATTCCATCTTGATGAAATTGCATTGCACGCATGGTTTCTGTTTTTTTAGAAGCCACGGACATCCAAAAACGACGAAAATATATTATGACGTTTAAAGAAATATGAAAATTGCTAGTTTTAAGTGAACATGTCATACTGCAGACTGAAGAACATAAAATAACTGACACACCCCCAAATTCGTGCTGGAAGTTGATCTTTTGTTCAATTTCTACTCAACTGGATTTATCTCCGGATTCTTATTCAGGAGAGAGGTATGTTATGAATCCCATTTGTCGCGGATTGTGATTAACTTAACAGATAATGGCTCCCATACGAGGCCATGACAGTACGGAACTTCAACCGATCAAAAGTACCCATACATTTTATATTCACCGAGAGCTCGTCAATTGAAATTTCATTTTCACACCTCAGTAGGAATTGATTGACTGCGACAAATGAACAGCGAGCCCACTGAAGAGAAAATATCTTTGATCCAGATCGCCCCGATTAAACATTTAGAAGCCCAACACCATTAATCAAATGATTTGGGATCACTGTTTCCATCTTTAATTTGCGGAGTGATATCCCCTTCCTCTTCGGTCCTAATCCGACGAGTACAGATTTTAGAAATGCTGTAAATTTGCTGCCTTGGACACTATTATTAGAATATCTATTCCATGGACCTGAACAAGATAACAAATATGACTTGCATACGTAACATTAACTGATAGTTGTTGTGAAATGATAAATTCGGACAAGTATATGGCATCAAACGACTTGCAAAAAGGCAGCTGATAACAAAAGATGATCTGATTGACTGAAGCATTCAACTCATGGCCCTGGTCTCTTCTGTTCCGTGAACGCGTATGTATATTGTTCAGTTTTTCCTAATGCACCTTGTATATGGCGTCTTAATAATCAGTAATTGGATTTCGGTCCGTTGGTCATTTACTGAACTAAATAAATACATTTGCTGAATAAATTAATAAATATTTTCGTAAAACGGTTAGAAAAGACGTAAGGGAATAATTGTGTCATATTTAGCATAGCTTTCAGATAAAATAAATTGGATATATTTATCTTTTATTGGACTACAGTATAACTGCATTTGATTTCTCGCTTCAGATGACAGTAGCGGACTTGTCTATAGCCAACTATCAAGGATGGACATACACTGCTCTGGGGAAGGACTGCGCAGACGAAGCGTACAAAGCTTTTCCAGAGGTTGTGAAACTGATTAAACGCGTCGAAGGAACACCACAACTTGCGAAGTACATCGAAAATCGCCCCAAAACCATGATGTAATTGATATAAAACATATATATATGAAGTGCATGTGTTCCGGTGTTTTATGAAAGACTCTTCCTTTCGTCTTCTCATAGGTTTATCTCTAGGGCAATGTGTCCTTCTGAAGTTGAAATCAGGACAGCCAGTTTGAAATGCAGGAGCCGAAGATTGTTCTTATAGGACATTCTATCCCTTTCACAGCCGCATTCGTGGTGTAAAGGTGAACTTTGTCTTGGACTTTGGATGTCCGTCAGACAATTCTGGAACAAGGTATCCCCTGACAACTGATATCCCCGGACAGCTGTATCCGCTATCAGTTTTCCGAGGACAACATGTATTATAAGGTGGTGTCCATGTTAAAGGGTTAAGGTGTCCGACCCTTTCCGCTGTCCTGTTCTCTTCTCAATAAAACGTATTATTATACCAACATTATTGATTGCCCCTTTACTAATTATAAATTAATCGTAATTCTATGTTTTATGACAAGTACATAGTTTATCGGGTTTATTTAAAGAAAATATATATTCGCGTGTAGTATGCAGTCTTTAGAAACATCAATTGAACGGCTTAATCGAGCTCTAATCCGTCATATCGAGTCGGTTGTGTTACACTTTCATAATGTTTCCATAGGACGCGCCTCTGTTCAGTGCTACTTTGTATAAACGCCTAGTATCAGCAAACGTCCAACGCTAATGACCCCATGTTCAAATACAGAATTCCTCGCCGTTGTATAGGCTGCTAATGAATGCACGACTCCTGTAAGCATCTCCCATGTACCGTCGTCGCAATAGGTATATTCTGCAATAGTCATTATCCTATGAATATGTATCCTCGAAGTGGACGATTATGCTCGGGTCTTCACTCCTGATTGATTACCATGCTCAGCTAGATCATTCTGCCAAGCGATATCATTCTCGAGATGTAACTTCCAATCTTCAATGCAGTGTGAAAAATATGATGAGGTGTAAATACATGATTGTATACGTCTGTATTGATATAACGATTGGCGTAAAATGGTTGGATCCTTTTCTCTTTTTGTTGATCTGCCACGTGCAAAAACATGGTGGTCGTATACGCGATTCTGATTGCTCGAGTCCTTTAAATTTAAGCACAAACTTTAAGAGGGTTTCCTCTTTTTTCTACTTCAAGGATCAGTAGATTTCCTCGCAACAATGGATACGGGTTATATTCGAGGTATCATGTGATCAGATTTCCTCTCAAATTATACATTATACATCATGCATAACTCAGGTTAACGGTTAAATGTCGGCTGTGCTCGTCTTTGGTATAAGCTTGCTTTTAAGGACGTAACACCCGTCAACGCCCTAGAGAAATAGCTCAGAAACTCTGATGGGCCTAGATATCTCATGATATTGACATAAATTCGTCGAAATGCAGTGACGCCCGTCGTCACGCCTTAACACACGTCTCCAAGCAAGAACACCCGAACTGAACGCCTTGATTCCCTATTGTAACGCCTTATTGCATTGTGGATCATCAATGTAGGACAATGTGTGTGGGTGCGTACGTGTGTGCTTGCGTGCGTGCGTGTGTGCGTGCGTGCGTGCGTACGCCTGTGTGTGTGGTGGTGGTGGTTGGTGGTGGTCGTATTGATGGTGGTAGTGATGGCGATGCTCAACGTCCGTCTTAACACAGTGACGCCCTAACGCTAGTAAGTAAGTTCCCATGCGTCTTCTATAGCTAGTCCCTTATGTCTTAACGTCATGATGCGGAAAGAGGAGAGAAAGACCGATCAACACATTCACAAGTTTTCATATAGTTTATTTCTCTCAGTGTTACATCATCGTTACCCAAGGTGGGAGAGCCGCGTTGGGTATGTTTACAATTTAATTATGGTGTTTCAACAAGTGTCAAGTGGACGAGTGTCAACGTCATGTTGGGGATTGTAGAAGATAATTTCTCGTCTACAGATGTGTCTCCATAAAGGTTTGAGATGCCTCAAGTTGGGTCAGCAGATTCCGGAAACGGGTAGTTGTGTTCGTATGCTCTTCGGTAGTATCTGTTTATTATGTAGCAGAAGACATACCCGGGTGACCCATTGGATGTCATCTTTGAGCGTGACAAGATGACAACGCATGCGTTGGAGCTGAGCGGCCTCGAGCTTGAGCTGTATTAATAATAGCGTTAGCTTGTCGTAAAGCTTCGGCTAGAATATCCACTTTGTAGGGTTCAAAGTTTACACCAGGCACCATGGACTATACAGTGCTCATGATGAAATAAGAAAGATGTTTGATCTTAATGATGCGTTCAAACAGGTGTTTCTTTTACGCGATTGCTGCGGCATACGCCGCAGCTCATGCCTAGGTTTTCAACATCGACGCTGTTCTTTCGGCTTTCATATGGATCGGTTCCTTGTCCAACAATTTCATATAGGCTACGAGGTCGACATACACCTGACGTACAGCCCGTCGTAATCTGGGTGCCAATGTGTTATGGGCTAAAATTGCAGCTTCCTTTTTCGAATATCCTGCGTGGAGAAACTTTTCTGTGGCCTCCAACGTCTCGCCCACCTTGGCGTTCATAAATTCTTTTAACAAATCTCTACATAGCCTTGTACGAGTTTGGATTGGTCCTTCACAATTAGTCCATGGGCCAGAGTCGAAACTGGTACCACCTGAGGTGGCAAATTCTAGTAACGTTTTTTGAAGAGGTATATGTCTGTAGATGTTATCCATATGTGATAACCGTTGCAGATCGGTAGTTTAAGGGTAGTATACCACGCCTTTTCAACCTACCCCTTTCCCAGTTCTTAATTCAAACTTGAGAGGTGGGGTATGGTCCCTGGGATATTTTTCTTATACTTCCCTCTAGAGATCTAAAACTTCGTACACTTTGGGCATAGGTGCTCCTCTATTGAAACAAGCAAACATCATGTCACATAATCATTTGTTGACGTCACAGTGACGTTATAGCCCAGTGAGCAGTTTATTGTCTTTTTTGTTCATTTTCAAATTCTGCTGGTACCACATTGCATAGCAGATTCGATTCATGTTCATTGAAGAGGTATTTCTTTGTAGATGTTACCCATATGTGAGAACAGTTGTAGATCGGCAACTTATGGGTAGTTGTAGCACACTTTTGAAAACCTACCCCGCCCCCATTCTTAACCCAAATATGGGGGGTGGGCATATTTTTATCATTCTTGCTGCTAGAGGGTTGAAAATTTCCACACACTACGTTTAGGTTTTTATTTATAGAAACCAGTAAACATAAATTAACTAAATCCCTGGAGGACGTCACTATGACGTCATAAAACGGAAAATCAGTTTTTGCCGGTCGTTTAGTCTATTTTCAATACATACTTCCTATTCAGTTGGTGCCATTTGAGGTAGCAGATTCCATCGACGTTTCCTAAAGTCCTATTATTATGTAGTTGTTACCCATAGGTCATAACCTTTGAAGTTCAGTAGCTTATAGGGTAATTATAGCTCGTTTTATGAAACCTGGTCTTATCCTTACTCCAAACCAAACGTTGGGGGTGACGGGGTATGGCCCACCAGATATTTCCTTTAAATCAATGTCTAAAGAGCTAAACGATTATTCCCTATACATTTTAGTCCTATGCTATGATAAAATGCTAAATAAACTGATAAAACGTTTAATTACATCATCGTATCTCGCCAGAGTAACACATATATACGTGTTTTTTATTTCATATTTCATTACAAGTGTGAGCTGGAGGTGTTATTTACCATTTGGGGGTGAATGAGGACAGTTATATTAAAATGATAATATTCCATCGATTAAATCTATAGTATATTCTTCGATGCAAGAACATGCCAAACGATGAGAGAGCCAGAGCAAATTTAACTCGTGGTAGTGTTGCGTAAAAATAAACTGTCGAACTAGTTTTACTATTTTGTGCTGACAATTTCTACTCGACATTTCCTGTGCAACATGTATCATGATTGTTGAGTGTCCATCCCACATACATACTGGCAACATGGTAATATCTCGCCCCAGCGTGAGAACCTGAATGTGTGTTAAGAACAGAACCAGAATCTTGTTGGCAGGAGTAGAATATCGAATATGTGACATGAGTAGATTGCTAACATCAGCGTGGGCGATTGAAAACATGTTCGCGTCAAGTTTTCAACGTAGATAAGCTCAGGTTACTTTACCACTGCGTTTCGGTGTGGTATTTTTAGGGTACAGTCAGTGGGTGGAAGAGACAAAGGGACTGTATAAAATTTAACCACCAAAGCCACAAAGAATTCAAATCTGGAGACTATTCTGTTCAATTCAATAAAATGCGTCTGACCGTTTTGTCAGTTGGAAATCGTTTCTATCCATAATTGCATAGTGTGTGATGTAAAATGCATACCGGTATCAACTACTGAACCAATCCGGAATCGACAATTATCAACAGTAATGATGAGGCTGTATATGACCCATATGAATGTTCAACCAGATTTGATGAAATGAAACGAACATCTTGATGTCTTCAATTTCAGCATTATTCGAAATTGTTGTCAATTTTCCTTGCATAAAATACCACCTTGCTGTGCCTGTGAGTTCGAGTTATTAGTGTCTTGTGAATAAGGGCTTTCAATTATTGATGCAAAAATTCCCTGGGTGTTATACACGATAGTATTATCATCACAAACCTCCAGAACAGGTAATGTGTAATTAGGGCAGGTTGGTGTGATGATCCTGGAGTATTACTGATGTAGGGACCATTCATCATTTATATAATGGCGTATGGTTATCTGAAGAGCTAAACATGTCACGGACACGATGTCAAAGGATTTAGCTAAGTTCAACTTCTGAAAAATATTTCCAAACTGCCTGGTCATCCATGTGCCTAATTTTCAGGCAAATCATTTCATTATAATGGCATATGGGTAGTTAGTGTGAGTGGAAGTGAAATCATTTCTGAACATTGTTATCGAACTATCCGTCCCTGCAACTGACGATTTAGGCATACTCTCTACATCAACGCTGACATTTTTCATGTTCCACCAAAGATGTTATCAGGATATATGATACTCCCTTTCAGCAACCATCCCAGTCGAGCAGGTCACAGCCTGTTAGTCCAGTTTCATGTTTGCAGCATATCACTATCGAGTATCGGCTTCATACCGATAATGAATAATTACTATTCATTATGAATTAAGAATACTGATCAGCGATACGGATTTGATATTTTTGGAACATCATGATGTCTTGCCGGCATCATTGAAAACTGTTGACCGCTTCTCTCTTGCAGGAAACAAGCCTATGTTTATGTATACTATGATTGTCTTTTTGAATTTGGTGCTAATACTGTTATATAGAATATGGAATAGGTCTTTGGATTATGGACGCGGATATTCTTTAATGGACGACGGCTGAATTATGAATGACGGACCAGACGCTTGAAATTTCAATCCGATTGATGACAAAGCCTATGATGACGTTACCACGTATGCATGATTTTCTTAATATATTCGTTTTCATTCGGACCAAAATTATACATCCAGGTACGAATCACCATCGCGAATACCATGGTCTACCTTAACACTCATGAGACGAGTTGACATTCATTTAAACAGCTAATTGTTGAGTGGTCTTGTGGCGCTTCTGTTTGGCTGAGATCCTGAATGACGCACACTGGCATTCTGACCTCAGCGCTGAGCCCTGTGACCCATGATCAAAGCAAAGCAAATCACCTGGTTGGCAGACAGAGTAGGCGACGTCATCAATGAATTATTCACGTTCGAAAAAGCCGTTTGCTAGGGCTCTCGACAGCAGGAGAGATAGACGGAGGGAATGGCCTGATAACGGGGCTGGAGTCAAGAAGGAATCACCTTGTTGATTTCTCGCATATTTTCCACCATCAGATTCATCGGTAGGTCTATCATGTGTGTTTGGAGACGATGTTGATGGTATTGGATTTTCTGCATTTCTATCTTTTGCAATCCCTGAAAGAGGCCATTGAGCATGCATTTATGCGGCTCCCAGCAGGCAGCAGCTTTCACGGGATAATGGCCAGATGTAAAGATTGTATCAAAATCTCTGGTTATGAAACAAATTCGCAGTTGGCATCACCGAGTGGATTACCCGTTCAACACGTTTGCAGGACTAAAGCATAAAATTTGCTGGGATACCACGTTGACCAACCTGGATTAGCAAACAATCGGTGGCCAAGATGTAAAGAAAGGGTAACGTCTTAAAAACGATGCAAATTCTAAGGTGGCCAACATTAAGTCATCATAAAGGGTGACCATATGCTGTAGCATTTGTAAATTGAGAAAGTATTTGTACTCATCAAGGTTAATTGCAATTATAACTAAAGTCTGGAAGCCGCATATCGTAGATTAAGAGGAAAATTCCATTTCGTCAGATTCGTACCAATAATGTTAGAAGAACATAATTTGGTGGAAAGATACGGATAGGAAAGACGATTGGTAGTCAAGATGAGAATCAATGGAAATATCACAATATCTCGGAATATTCCCTTAATTGTCCTCCTCCATGTCTTCCGTACGGCCACTGTTTGGCCGCTTGCGCTCTTCAAAGAAACATAACAGGATTTACCACTTCGTTTGGTTCAATTAAAAATGAGAAAATAAAATAACCCCGACATTATCATCATTATTATTCAGTCGCGGTGACGTCATCACAGGTGACGTCATCACAGCATTAGATGAATGTTTCAATAGACGATGTCAACAAGGACTGTAAAGTGCATACCGGTATAGCATTGAACAGCAAGACTATATTTCACGCATTTATTTGTTGTATTAACCTTACTTAAATTGTTTTAGTATTATAAATAAATATTTGTTAAACCTTGACTTCACAAATCTTTCTGTTTCGTTTTATTGACGTAACAGTACAATCTTCGAGATAAAAGGGACAAAACCAGAATAAGACGCTCTCATTCATTTTAGATCAGGGTGTTTGTGTGATCCGTATTGAAAATTAATCATGTTAACATTTACGTTGAAAATCGTAACATATATGCCAAACCAAGGGGAGGTAATTCTGCATAGGTCTGAATATCATACATGCAAGGCCAATGCTATCATACCATGTAGTATGCATAAAATCGAAACATACCTGACAAAGATAAATGAAGTTTACTATCCTATTCCATATATAGTCATTACAATGTCCAAATAAGCACTTTTAACGAATGTAGTGTGGGAGAGCATGCACTATTTGGCCTACTCTTGAATTATAACCACGCAATGGAGCCTACATTAAGGGTGCAGTCCACACCGAAATTATGTGCAGCTAAAAACAGGCATGGGTTCGGGTTTTCGGCCATAAATAGATGTAAAATGCTTAGCAAAACCCCTGTAAAAATATATATTTTCTGAATGGATACACACATGTCATTATTTCAGGAGACAAGAGGGCTATTGAGATTGAAAAGGAAAGACGTGCAATCCTCCTTAAATCTTCTTCAACTTTTCTGAAAATCTCCATAAAATGTATGAAAATGTGCCAAATTTGACTCACAACCCAGAGAAATGGTATGAAATGATTTTGTTTTTATGCATGTTAAAGTGTTTCCCATACAATGGACATAATAAATTGGTGCAAAAACAGGGGGTCGAACTACTCGGGTTTTTTTTGGTAAAATTGTATCGACATGAAAGAATCATCATTTTCGCTCCCCGAAAAAGTGCGGATTTTGACCTGCCAGATATTCAATTTCGGACACGAACAACATGCAATTGTTATATCGTCGTTTAGAGAAATGATTACTTCCAGCAGGGTGATACTATAGATATCAGTTAGAAGAAAGGGAAGAAGAATTACAATGCTGTCAATAACAGGCGACCTTCCTTATTATGAAATTAGGGAGGGGCCACTTTGTGCGAAACCGTGGCAGGTGTGGACTGCACTCCTACTCCTATAAAATCCCTGTTATATTTATGGATCATTACGTGAGTTCTATTTATAGATCATCCGAATTGAGGACGAAACAATCAAAACGCGGATCGTTTGTCGTATTTAGGTGCAGATAACTATTGCTGGGTCGTCACGTGACCGCAAGTGACCTTTGACGAAGTCACTCACTCACTCACTCAACCCCATACCTCCTCCTCCACACATCTACACACATACGCTGAGGTAAATCTACCAGGTACCCTGGGCCCAGGCGACTCATTTCATGCAATCCCATGTCTCCACTTCCGAAACCATATTCCCTCACCCGCATTACCCTAGCTCGAAACCTGCGTCCAGGCGACTCCATGGATCTAGCCCCACTGGTTCTCCGTACAGGGTTCCACTTCCGGTTGCGCATGCGCAGCCTTATTTCCGCACATCATATTAACCTAGGGTGGAAGCCTGGGTCCAGGCGACTCATTTGGTGCATTTTTTATGTCGCTATGCCCACCGGTTCTCCGTACAGAGTTCCACTTCTGTTTGCGCATGCTCAACCCTATACCCTCGCCCCATGGCGAAAGTACGCATCCAGGCGACTCGTTTGTGAAATCCTTGTCTCTAGGCCCTCTGGGTCTCGGTATAGGACAAGTGGAGAAAATGAGGGTTCACCAGTTTTCAGGGGCAGATAACTCTTGCTGTATTGTCCCGGCGATATCAATTAACATCGAAGTAACTAAAGGGGAAATTCATACCTATTCAGGGAACTCTTGCATGCGAATTCACGTGACCGGAAGTGACCTCTGACGTCTACGCATCATTTTTATCCGGTATTGAGCGCATGGGCAGGGGTCAGGGGACTCCGGATGCAAGAGTTATCTCCTCATGAATTGATATGAATTTGAACTTTTACTACTACTTACCATCAATCTGTCGGACGCTGAATTAGGGGTTCTTATACTTAATTGGGTTAAAACCCAATTTACATTCCCATTGACTAAAATTACGTACAAAATAAACATAAATATGAAATCATTTTTTTCATTTTACTTCTTCCAATATGTTCCTGGTATCGAGGTTGACAAGTGGGTGAATTTTCATGACCATACTCCAAATCATTGGGACGAAATCGCCAAAAGACTGAAAATGGGGTGGAGAAATTTGATTAATCAGATTTCAGGTATAAATTCCCCTTTATTCCGTCCTTATATAATTAGTTTTTATACAAAAGAGACAATATTATAGCCATAAAGTCATCCCTATATGGCATTTCGAAATTCTGACTGATTAACTCGACATTTCCAAAAGAAACATTTCTCGCCATGGTGCCTGAACGCTTCCGTACAAGATAACCTTTGTGATGAAGCTCATACAAATATGAATGATAGGCCACATGTACATGTAGGTCAGTGAACCGGGTTTAGTGTAGATTTTCACAGTCAGTCGCGAGGCGAAATCTGCTACATACCAGGTATTTTGCAGGTACAAGCACATTGGAGTGTTGCTCAAGTTAGATCCGACACGTGGTAGTTGCAAGAGGTAGGCATTATTCCTGTTTTCCCCCAGTTTTCCGTGACAAGTGAGACCAAATTTGTGGAAGAATGTTACTGCCATTCGCTATATCCTGCTCTGGCACGGTCATCGTCTATAATACAAGCTTCTATAAGTTTAGTCTAACTTAAAAAGTAAAGCTTGGTCGTGCGTTCCAATCTTAACGACCAAGCTTAATTATGTAGAGCCCCAGGACATACATCTCCTGTATGTCAACGTCTATAATACAAGCTTGTAATATTGCACAATGGCCACTACAGACTTCTGTAAATTTAGTCTAACTTAACAAGTAAACTATGGTCGTGCGTTCCAGGCTTAATTATGTAGTGCCGCCCCGGGAGATAAGTATGGTTGGCCATCCCTGCCAGAATTCGTCATTTAGAGGCTGCCTCTAAATAATATATACCATGGTATAAAATGCCAAGCCTGCCATAATTCGTATTTAGAGGCTGCCTCTAATTATTTTGTACCATGGTATAAAATGCCGAGCCTGCCATAATCCCTATTTAGAGGATGCCTGTAAATCGCCAAGCCTGCCACAATTCGTATTTAGAGGCTGCCTCTAATTATTTTGTACCATGGTATAAAATCGCCAAGCCTGCCATAATTCCTATTTAGAGGATGCCTCTAATTCATTTTAGCCGTAAGTCGTAAATTTTCGCCTTCTTATTACTTCCACCAATGATATGCGCTTTCACAAATTTGGTGCCATATCTCTACGCTTGTTACAAGTTTACTCATTGGTCAAATTTAATATTCTTGATATGACATCGAGTTGTTTATGACTTACGGCTAAAATGAATTAGAGGCATCCTCTAAATAGGAATTATGGCAGGCTTGGCGATTTTATACCATGGTACAAAATAATTAGAGGCAGCCTCTAAATACGAATTATGGCAGGCTCGGCATTTTATACCATGGTATATATTATTTACAGGCAGCCTCTAAATACGAATTGTGGCAGGCTTGGCGATTTAGAGGCATCCTCTAAATAGGAATTATGGCAAGCTCGGCATTTTATACCATGGTACAAAATAATTAGAGGCAGCCTCTAAATACGAATTATGGCAGGCTTGGCATTTTATACCATGGTATATATTATTTAGAGGCAGCCTCTAAATGACGAATTCTGGCAGGGATGGCCAACCATAGAGATACATCTTCTGTGTGCCTTCTCGATTTTTTTTTTTTTTTTTTTTTTTAAGTGAAGTTACACATCACACCACACACCTACGGTTAGCTACGAAATGTCATTTATTGCCGTTAGTCAGCAAGTCCGGTTACTGGACGTACGTGTAACTCACGAACTACTTTCTGGGATTCCTTTAATACTAACATCCAATCGCACAATCGTGTGAAAAGTAGATAGACATTCATTAATGTGGATTCGCAGACTAGACTCAATAAGCATTCTCCATTTCAGCGCATGGTGTATTCAGATTACCGCCTTGACAGTCACACTGTTTAACTATCTTCACAACGTCAAAGTTTCTATTTGTGAGCCAAAGGCTATATCTAGCATAGAGGTACCCCTGATTTTAGCGAGGATGTGTTTAACTGGCATCTCATTAAAGTACCGGGTACCCTGAACATATGAAGTGAAAATCTGGCAACTATTTGGTGTAAGACCCACGAAATGTAACTAACTATTAAAAGATCTACTGCAAGTTGTATTGTCAGTCTTTTGTCCAGTACCGTATAATATCTTTTCATTGCGAGATCTTAGCTCTAAGCCTTACCAGAAATGTTGCCCATGTTCAAAACGGTCGGGTGTTAGAATAATGGGAATATATCAGATCTGGTTCACGTATTTATACCGGGCTCGTCCAGTTGTAAATCTATGTTACTACAGCCATGTGCCCCAAGAGAATGAGCAGCATGAGTTTTGTATTGTCTGTTGCCATGAGGAGAAGATTAATTTTCTCAACATGATTATCGTACATGGATAGTCATACATGTCCAGTAAATCATATGGTAGTTAATTATAAAGCCGAAATAGCGCTGAGCGCGACGTTAAACCTTAACTCACTCACTTGAACAGCCATGTAGTTTATGTTGCATAGCGTTAATTTCACTATGAAAGAAATGCACTGTGAAAAGGGTCTGCTGCACAATAAATCAGCTTAACTGTAATCCGTCCCCATGTCGGGATCAATTTCAGACTCATTAGTATTGGAACATCATTATATCAATTTGAAACTGAAATTTCTATTGAAATATTTTGATTTTTCATGAGATTTGAAATCGAATATTAATTTCAAATTGAAATTTTAAATTCGAATTGATATTGAAATCTGAAATTTTAAAGTTGAAATTGAGATTTGATTTTTTAGGTTTAAAAGTTGATATTTGATGTTAGAATTTCAATTTAAAATTCAATTTAAAATTCCAATATAAAATCAAATTCAAGTTGCACTTAAACAATTCGTATGAGAAATTTGTCACCCACGGAGAGGGGGTCGTGCAAGCACCTGAAACCAATAACCATTCACCTGGCAATGCCAAATGTGGAATTTACATTTAATAGTAAAGATATTCTTAGGAATTATAGAATTATCCGTTTATGTTTTATAGTGACTTTCCCGCATGAAATAGGACGCCAGAAAACTTTTCGCACATCCGACGTCAATATCAGACATGCCATTGTTTACAGTTCCATAGCAATAGATTACGACCTGTGAAAGAGGCGTGCGAAACCGGCATGTAAAGACTACAATCGACCGAATTCAATATCCCCCGCCGAAGTTTGAGATTATGACTGTTATCATTCCATCAATCAAGGTTCCATTGATCAGCCGCCGCCCGATAATGAACCTGTACGGAAACTCTGATTGGCTGGATTTCTTACCAATTCTCTCCCCCAGGCCAATGAAAATCCTGGATTTTATTTTGAATATTTTAATTGACCAATCAGCTGCGGTAATACTGGGAGATATCCCATGATGCACTGTGGTTTCTATGATATTATAATAAATACTTAATACTTAAATGAAATAATTGTTACTCCTTTTCCGTAGAAAGAGACGATGCCAAGATATAAGCTGACTTACTTCGACTTGAAGGGGAGAGCGGAATTGTCCCGATATCTCTTCGCAGTTGCCGACGTAGAGTATGAAGATGTACGAGTTGAAAATAGATTTACATCAACAACTGGGACTTCTTCAAAAGAATGGCTAGAATTACAGCCAAGTATGTACAGGGTAGCTTATCTCAATTGCATTTTGTGAGTACTGTATTAAATGGGTCGAAAACGGAACAAAAGAAAGATCTCGATAACTAAAGAAGTTAGATATATTGGTGTTCACAAATGAATCGATGAGTTGATAACACTTTTTGAAGAAGGGGAATGTGGGAGTGTGTGGTCATAATCCTGGGATAAAATTGAGACTAGTTCACAGAATATCGCAAACGTACAACACCTTATCAACAATTGATGGGAACAATGATATTGACGTCATTGACGTATGACCTGCTGTGTAGCGCTGTCCGTAAATCTCTGGATACTCTTTAAAAAAACTCTATTGAAAAGTTCACTCAGGTAAGCGTGGAAATTCATCCCACTGAAGTTGAGTGAAATTCAGTCAATTTCTCCCGAGGTTGAGTTGATAACTCAAGTTGACTGAAGTTGATTTCACTCAAGATAAAATTGTTTTTTCCTGAGTGGAAGTTACTCAACCTGAGTGAAATATTTCACTCAATTGCTTGAGTGGGATGAATTTCCACTCTTACTGGAGCGAAATTCTCTGGAGGATTTTTGAAGAGAAGTATAATTCGGTTTCAGTCGATGGAGGAATATTTTAACTGTTAAAATATGCATCAAATTATTTTTGAAGAAAGGACATTATGCTAATCTTAATGAATATTTCGACAACTTTAGATTTAAATATGCCAGTTATCACCAGTTATATATTCCTCCATGTTGAAGCATAGTTATGAGAAATATTCAACGAGGCTTCACACGCGAAATTTCAGAGCTGATCACATGCGTCATATTATTTCAGATTTATACCAGTAAACCTAGATTGTTTTTCGTTTCAGAAACATTGTTCGGTCAACTGCCTGAGCTGGAAGTGGACGGAAAAGTACTCTCGCAAAGTCACGCTATAGAACGATATTTAGCGAGAGAATTCGGTAGGTTTTATCCCCAATTTCCGTACAAAGCTATACCTACGATAGTACCTTTCCATAATCAACTATCTTGGGCGCGAAAACGTCTTTTGGCACTCTACGCTCAGGGCTGTTTTGACAAATGATGGTCCATACTTCATGTAAGGGAGCACGAGAGAGATAGACTTCCCACTATTAAGGCATGCCTTCTGTTTTAAAGGCCGCGTAGCGGCATTTGAAACATTTTCATAAGGGGTGGGGGTGGTCGGGGCTGAGAGTGGTAATCATCCTAGCTGTCTGTATGCTGTATCTTTTCAGAGAAACGGCGTTGTGGCATTTAACAGTTCATTGTCCATCTAGCGGTAGATACGGCACTTTGGATAGTATTATTATTTAACGGTAGATTGAGACGGCGGTTTGATGGTTTTCTCCTTTTCCTCGGCGGTGGAATGGAGACGGTGGTTTGAATAGTCTCCCTTGCTTAGAAGAACTTTCTCAGCAGTGGTGGAATGAAGACGGTAGTTTGAATGTTATACTTTTGCTCAGGGGTAGATACGGCACTTTGGATTGTATTATTATTTAACGGCAGATTGAGACGGCGGTTTGATAGCCTTCTCCTTCTCCTCAGCGGTGGAATGGAGACGGTGGTTTGGATAGTCTCCCTTGCTTAGAAGCACTTTTTCATCAATGGTGGAGTGAAGACGGTAGTTTGAATATTATACTTTTGGCGGTTTGATGGTTTTCTCCTTTTCCTCGGCGGTGGAATAGAGACGGTGGTTTGAATAGTCTCCCTTGCTTAGAAGCACTTTCTCATCAGTGGTGGAATGAAGACGGTAGTTTGAATGTTATACTTTTGCTCAGCGGTAGATACGGCACTTTGGATTGTATTATTATTTAGCGGCAGAAGGAGATGGCGGTTTGATAGCCTTCTTTTCCTCAGCGGTGGAATGGAGACGGAGGTTTGGATAGTCTCTCTTGCTTAGAAGCACTTTCTCATCAATGGTGGAGTGAAGACGGTAGTGTGAATATTATACTTTTGCTCAGCGATAGATACGGCACTTTGGATTGTATTATTATTTAGCGGCAGATTGAGACGGCGGTTTTATAGCCTTCTCCTTTTCATCAGCGGTGGAATGGAGACGGTAGTTTGAATAATCTCCCTTGCTTTGAAGCAATCGACTGTTTACTTTTTCATCAGCGTTTAAATGAAGACGGTGGTTTGAATAGTCTCCCTTGCTTTGAAGCACTTTTTCATCAGCGGTGGAATGAAGACGGTAGTGTGAATATTATACTTTTGCTCAGCGGTAGATACGGCACTTTGGATAGTATTATTATTTAGCGGCAAATCGAGATGGCGGTTTGAGAGCATTCTCATTTTCCTCAGCGGTGGAATGGAGACGGTGGTTTGAATCGTCTCCCTTGCTTTGAAGCACTTTTTCTCAGCGGTGGAATGAAGACGGTAGTTTGAATATTATACTTTTGCTCAGCGGTAGATACGGCACTTTGGATAGTATTGTTATTTAGCAGCAGATTGAAACGGCGGTTTGGCAGCCTCTTTTTCCATGGCGGTGGAATGGAGATGGTGGTTTGAATAGTCCCCCTTGCTTTGAAGCAATCGAATGCTTACTTTTTTTTATCAGCGGTGGAATGAAGACGGTAGTTTGAATATTATACTTTTGCTCAGCAGTAGATATGGAACTTTGGATAGTATTATTATTTAGAGGCAGACTGAAACGACGGTATGATAGCCTTCTCCTTTTTCTCAGCGGTGGAGTGGAGACGGTGGTTTCAATAGTCTCCCTTGCTTTGAAGCAATTGACTGCTATTTGGGACCGCTTGATATGAGCTGATGGAAAATCAGTACGCCAGCACACTTCGTCTGGTATAAGTCTGCAAACTTAGTGCACATATCTGATCCATAATTCATGTAAGGGACTTTGCGATAGCGAACACCATATATGTAGATAAATAACACTTATCAGAAATATGGGGCTACTGGTGGGGGTTATATTAGAGAGAGAATTTGTATGTAGGCCTATGTCTTTTCGAACTTTCAATGGCGTTGCAGTCTTGGTAGTTTGCAGACTGGCAATTCCTACCTACACAGCTGCTTTGCGGCATTGCTCCAACAGAATAAATCTTCCTTGTTATTAAGAACGGGTTATAACTCTTGGTTGGATATGATGTGTTTGGATATTTCAATTGTCGATATCTATACAGCGGACTTGAGATGATACAAGTCGGAGGTCACATGTCCTCGACAACGGATTTCGCAATAACTTCTTCATCAGATATGCATATTTTGAAAATTATTTAAAAAAGCACATGTTTGGTAATTTTACAGTGTTGTTGAAAAGAAATTTTGAGGAAATGTTTTTGTCAAAAGTAAGATCTTGTATATTAGCTAACACGAAAATTTACAAACTTCACAACCATGTTAAAAACGTCTTATTCAAATATAGAAAATAGCATGCTGTTGCACCAAAATAGCCCGTATTATATGAACCATAGGGCAGATTCCACGATAACCTAGTCCACTTCCAAGTTCTTCGTCCAATCGAAACATTATATTAGTAACTTTAAAAATATAAATCTAACTCTTTATCATGTAGGCATACATGCGTAGCCGAGTGTCAAAGCGGTGTTAGGGAGGAATGTACGTGAAGTCGAGTGTCAAAACGGTGTTAGGGAGGAATGTACGTGAAGTCGACTGTCAAAGCAGGGTTAGGGAGGGTTGTATGTGAAGACGAGTGTCAAAGCGGTGTTAGGGAGGAATGTACGTGTAGCCGAGTGTCAAAGCGGTGTTAGGGAGGACTGTACCTGAAGTCGAGTGTCAAAGCGGGTTTAGGACATAGGGTTGGATAACTTTCATAACTATCAAGTTCATGTTCGTTTCAGCTATAAAAAAAATTATTTCTCCACCAAAGGCTGTACCTGACGTCGAGTGTCAAAGCGGGTTTAGGACTTAGGGTTGGGTAACTTTCATAACTATCAAGTTCAGGTTCGTTTCAGCTATGAAAAAATTATTTCTCCACCAAAGTCTGTAGTTTGTCAAAGCGGTGTTAGGAAGGAATGTATGTGAAGTCGAGTGTGAAAGCGATGTCAGGAAGCAATGTACGTGAATGTGAAGACGAGTGTCAAAGCGGTGTTAGGGAGGAATGTACGTGACGCAGGGTTAGGGAGAGTTGTATGTGAAGACGAGTGTCAATGCGGTGTTAGGGAGGAATGTACGGGTAGCCGAGTGTCAAAGCGGTGTTAGGGAGGACTCTACCTGAAGTCGAGTGTCAAAGCGGGTTTAGGACTTAGGGTTAGGTAACTTTCATAACTATCAAGTTCAGGTTCGTTTCAGCTATAAATAAAATTATTTCTCCACCAAAGTCTGTAGTTTGTCAAATCGGGGTTAGGGAGGAATGTACGTGAATTCGAGTGTCAAAGCGTTGTTAGGGACAAATGTACGTGAAGTCGAGTGTCAAAGCGGTGTTAGGGAGGAATGTATATGAAGTTGACTGTCAAAGTCGTGTTAGGGATGAATGTATGGGAAGTTGAGTGTCAAAGCGGTGTTAGGGTGGAAAGTACGTGAAGTCGAGTGTCAAAGCAGGGTTAGGGAGGGTTGTATTTGAAGGCGAGTGTCAAAACGGTGTTGGGGAGGAATGTACGTGTAGCCGAGTGGCAAAGCGGTGTTAGGGAGGACTGTACCTGAAGTCGCGTGTCAAAGCGGGTTTAGGACTTAGGGTTAGGTAACTTTCATAACTATCAAGTTCAGGTTCGTTTCAGCTATAAAAAAAATTATTTCTCCACCAAAGTCTGTAGTTTGTCAAATCGGGGATAGGGAGGAATGTACGTGAATTCGAGTGTCAAAGCAGTGTTAGGGACAAATGTACGTGAAGTTGTCTGTCAAAACGGTGTTAGGGAGGAATGTATATGAAGTTGACTGTCAAAGTCGTGTTAGGGATGAATGTATGGGAAGTTGAGTGTCAAAGCGGTATTAGGAAGGAATGTATGTGAAGTCGAATGTCAAGGCGATGACAGGAAGGAATGTACGGAGCGGTGTTTGGGAGGAATGTACGTGAAATCGAGTGTCAAAGCAGGGTTAGGGGGGGTAGTATGTGAAGACGAGTGTCAAAGCGGTGTTAGGGAGGAATGTACATGTAGCCGAGTGTCAAAGCGGTGTTAGGGAGGAATGTAGCTGAAGTCGAGTGTTAAAGCGGGTTTAGGACTAGCGGGTTAGGTAACTTTCATAACTATCAAGTTCAGGTTCGTTTCAACTATAAAAAAAATGATTTCCCCACCAAAGTCTGTACTTTGTCAAATCGGGGTTAGGGAGGAATGTATATGAAGTTGACTGTCAAAGTCGTGTTAGGGGTGAATGTATGGGAAGTTGAGTGTCAAAGCAGTGTTAGTGACAAATGTACGTGAAATCGAGTGTCAAAGCCGTGTTAGGGAGGAATGTACGTGAAGTAGAGTGTCAAAGCAGGGTTAGGGAGGGTTGTATGTGAAGATGAGCGTCAAAGCGGTGTTAGGGAGGAATGTACGTGTAGCCGAGTGTCAAAGCGGTGTTAGGGAGGACTGTACCTGAAGTCGAGTGCCAAAGCGGGTTTAGGACTTAGGGTTAGGTAACTTTCATAACTATTAAGTTCAGGTTCGTTTCAGCTATAAAAAACTTATTTCTCCACCAAAGTCTGTACCTGAAGTTAAGTGTCAAAGCGGTTAAGGACTTAGGGTTAGGTAACTTTCATAACTATCAAATTCAGGTTCGTTTCAGCTATAAAAAAGTTATTTCTCTACCAAAGTCTGTAGTTTGTCAAATCGGGGTTAGGGAGGAATGTACGTGAATTCGAGTGTCAAAGCGGTGTTAGGGACAAATGTATGTGAAGTCGAGTGTCGAAGCGGTGTTGACGATTCAAACCACCGTCTCCATTCCACCGCTGAGGAAAAGGAGAAGGCTATCAAACTGCCGTCTCAATCTGCCGCTAACTAATAATACTATTCAAAGTGCCGTATCTACCGCTAAGCAAAAATATAATATTCAAACTACCGTCTTCATTCCACCACTGAGGAAAAACTGCTTCAAAGCAAGAGAGACGATTCAAACCACCCTTCTCCATTTCACCGCTGAGGAAAAGGACAAGGCTATCAAACCACCGTCTCAATCTGCCGATAACTAATAATACCATCCAAAGCGCCGTATCTACCGCTGAGCAAAAATATAATATTCAAACTACCGTCTTCATTTCACCGCTGAGGAAAACCTGCTTCAAAGCAAGGGAGACGATTCAAACCACCGTCTCCATTCCACCGCTGAGGAAAAGGAGAAGACTATCAAACCGCCGTCTCAATCTGCCGCTAACTAATAATACTATCCAAAGTGCCGTATCTACTGCAGAGCAAAAACATAATATTCAAACTACCGTCTTCATTCCACCGCTGAAGAAAAACTGCTTCAAAGCAAGGGAGACGATTCAAACCACCGTCTCCATTCCACCGCTGAGGAAAAGGAGAAGGCTATCAAACCGCCGTCTCAATCTGCCGCTAACTAATAATACTATCCAAAGTGCCGTATCTACCGCTGAGCAAAAATATAATATTCAAACTACCGTCTTCATTCCACCGCTGAAGAAAAACTGCTTCAAAGCAAGGGAGACGATTCAAACCACCGTCTCCATTCCACCGCTGAGGAAAAGGAGAAGGCTATCAAACCACCGTCTCAATCTGCCGCTAACTAATAATACCATCCAAAGTGCCGTATCTACCGCTGAGCAAAAGTATAATATTCAAACTACCGTCTTCATTCCACCGCTGAGGAAAAACTGCTTCAAAGCAAGGGAGACGATTCAAACCACCGTCTCCATTCCACCGCTGAGGAAAAGGAGAAGGCTATCAAACCGCCGTCTCAATCTGCCGCTAACTAATAATACTATCCAAAGTGCCGTATCTACCGCTGAGCAAAAATATAATATTCAAACTACCGTCTTCATTCCACCGCTGAAGAAAAACTGCTTCAAAGCAAGGGAGACGATTCAAACCACCGTCTCCATTCCACCGCTGAGGAAAAGGAGAAGGCTATCAAACCGCCGTCTCAATCTGCCGCTAACTAATAATACTATCCAAAGTGCCGTATCTACCGCTGAGCAAAAGTATAATATTCAAACTACCGTCTTCATTCCACCGCTGAAAAAACACTGCTTCAAAGCAAGGGAGACGATTCAAACCACCGTCTCCATTCCACCGCTGAGAAAAAGGAGAAGGCTACCAAACCACCGTCTCAATCTGCCGCTAACTAATAATACCATCCAAAGTGCCGTATCTACCGCTGAGCAAAAGTATAATATTCAAACTACCGGCTTCATTCCACCACTGAGGAAAAACTGCTTCAAAGCAAGGCAGACGATTCAAACCACCGTCTCCATTCCACCGCTGAGAAAAAGGATGCTATCAAACGGCCGTCTCAATCTGCAGCTAAATAATAACACTATCCAAAGTGCCGTATCTACCGCTGAGCAAAGTATAATACTCAAACTACCGTCTTCATTCCACCGCTGAGAAAAAACTGCTTCAAAGCAAGGGAAACGATTCAACCCACCGTCTCCATTCCACCGCTGAGGAAAAAGAGAAGGCTATCAAACCACCGTCTCAACCTGCCGCTAACTAATAATATTATCCAAAGTGCCGTATCTACCGCTGAGCAAAAATATAATATTCAAACTACCGTCTTCATTCCACCGCTGAGGAAAAACTGCTTCAAAGCAAGGGAGACGATTCAAACCACCGTCTCCATTCCACCGCTGAGAAAAAGGAGGCTATCAAACCGCCGGCTCAATCTGGAGCTAAATAATAACACTATCCAAAGTGCCGTATCTACCGCTGAGCAAAAGTATAATATTCAAACTACCGTCTTCATTCTGATAGAAAAGTGCTTCAAAGCAAAGGAGACTATTCAAAACACCATCTCCATTCCACCGCTGAGGAAAAGGAGAAGGCTATCAAACCACCGTCTCAATCTGCCGCTAACTAATAGTACCATCCCAAGTGCCGTATCTACCGCTGAGCAAAAGTATAATATTCAAACTACCGTCTTCATTCCACCGCAGAGGAAAAACTGCTTCAAAGCAAGGGAGACGATTCAAACCACCGTCTCCATTCCACCGCTGAGGAAAAGGAGAAGGCTATCAAACTGCCGTCTCAATCTGTCGCTTAATAATAATACTATCCAAAGTGCCGTATCTACCGCTGAGCAAAAGTATAATATTCAAACTACCGTCTTCATCCCACTGCTGATGGAAAAGTGCTTCAAAGCAAGGGAGACGATTCAAACCACCATATCCATTCCACTGCTGAGGAAAAGGAGAAGGCTGTCTCGATCTGTCGCTAAATAATAATACTATCCAAAGTGCCGTATCTACCACTGAGCAAAAGTATAATATTCAAACTACCGTCTTCATTCCACCGCTGATGGAAAAGTGCTTCAAAGCATGGGAGACGATTCAAACCACCGTCTCCATTCCACCGCTGAGGAAAAGGAGAAAGCTATCAAACCGCTGTCTCAATCTGCCGCTAAATAATCATATTACTCCAAAGTGCCGTATCTACCGCTGAGCAAAAGTATAATATTGAAACTACCGTCTTCATTTCACCGCTGATGATACTTCAATCTACCGCTGTGACAAAGTACCCAAAGTATTTCGTTTGAATTGCTTGTCATTCGCAACCTGTATGGTGAATACCATTATTTTACTTTTGCTAATGCCTAAATATCCGTGATAGTTTCTTTATGTGTGTGAGAACCCTGCTGTTTTCCTTCTGTCGTCTGCTCGGGGAAAAATGTTCAAATGCAAATAGTATATCAGAAAACGAATGTCAGCGAAAGAAAAGCTTGGTATTGCTTCGTGCATTGTTTGTCTAATGTTTGTTTCCTCTTTCTTGTCTTATTCTTGTTTTTTTCTTTCTCTTTTTTTTTGGTTTGTTTTTTTTGGCGGTAGGCCTATAGGTGTTGTCATTTATTTAGAGCTGAGCTGAAATTGGCGTGGGACAAGCTGGAGCTTGTTCATACACATGATTTATTTTATGTATTGTGTTGTTGTTGTTGACGTGATTGCTGTGTGTTTTATCTTGTGTAACAGTTTCATACTTATAACCCCCATATTTAATTTAGTTTGGCATTCCATCATCAATATAACAACCTCCAAGTATTTGATATCTTCGGTGACGTAACTATCTTATCAATGAATGTCAAGGGACTTCACTCTGATCGAAAAAAACGTGTCGATATTTTCCATTGGCTCGCGAAGAAAAATGCCTCTATCATCTGTCTTCAGGAGACCCATGGCTGTGTAGAAACAGAATCTACTTGGGGAACAGACTGGGGTCAAAAATACACACCTTTTTACAGTCACGGGAAAACAAACAGCACTGGTGTAGCAATTTTTTTTCGCAGTAACCTCGATATATTATTTCACAAATCGAAACAGGACAGCGACGGTCGATATATTATCTTGGATATAACTATTGCGGATACAAAATTTACACTTGCAAATGTTTATGGTCCCAATGACGACGACCCCGACTTTTATTCGCATTTATTCCAAGCCATCAAAGATATGGATAATGAAACGATTATTATATGTGGAGATTGAAATTTAGTCCAAGATATTTCTCTTGATACGTCAAACTACATCCGAATAAATAACCCTAAGGCAAGACTAGCCGTCCTGGACGCCAAATATCAATTAGGTCTATCAGATATTTGGAGGGAACAAAACCCATTTTCTCGCCGCTTTACCTGGCGTCAAAACACAAGCACAGGCATCAAACAAAGCCGTCTAGATTATTTCTTAATTACTGAGGACATACTTCATTCAGGAGCAAAATCTAACATAGGAATTTCTTACCGCTCCGACCATTCTTACATAACGGTCAGCTGTTGTTTTGCTCGTCGGCAGCGAGGGCCTGGTTATTGGAAATTCAATTCTGCACTCCTAGATGACCCTGATTATGTCGCACTCGTAAAGAAAACTCTAAACGATGCATTATTACAATGTTATGTAGCAGGCGACATTGAAGATTTGGAAAATATTGAGTTAAGCATAGACGATCAAACATATTTCGAATTCCTAAAAACAAAGATAAGAAGTGTTACCATCCCGTTTTCAGTAGCTAAAAAGAAAAAGAAAATTAAGGAAGAGAAAAATCTAGAAAATGAGATTCTTAAACTAGAAAAAGACATGCACAGCATTCCCACAGATCGCCAGTACGAAATTAATGAGAGACTACAGAGTACTAAACGGGAGCTAGAGCAGACCAGAAATTGGAAAGTGGAAGGGTCGATACTTAGGTCCAAAGCAAACTGGGCTGAAAACGGAGAAAAAAATTCTAATTACTTTTGCTCGTTGGAGAAGAAAAATTACGTAACAAAAACTATTGTAGAAATTGAAACCGAAAATGAAACTGTCCATGAACCGAATCAGATCCTGTACGAAGTGAACCAGTTCTATTCTAAATTATATTCAAGACGGGAATATATATCCGATGCAAATGATAATCTATTTCTTAATCACTCGGTAAAACTTTCAGAAGAAGAAAAGACTTCATGTGAAGGCCCCATCTCCTTTCATGAACTGACAAAAGCTGCAAATCACATGAAAAATTTGAAGTCGCCTGGATCTGATGGTTTTACAGCCGAATTTTTCAGGTTTTTTGGGAGGACATGGGAATATTTCTGTTAAGATCTGCCAGACATGCTTTCAAAACTGGGACCTTATCGCCGCTACAACAACAAAGCTATATTTCTTGCTTACCGAAGGAAGGCAAAGACAGAAGATTCCTAAAAAACTGGCGCCCAATTTCTCTATTAAACGTCGATTATAAAATAATATCAACATGCATAGCTAACAGAATTCGAGAAATATTACCATCTCTGATAGACGAAACACAGAAAGGATTTATGAAGGGAAGGTTTATTGGGGAAATTACTAGGTTTTTGTCTGATCTTATCAGCTTTACAGAAGAAAAAAATATTCCAGGACTGTTAGTCTTGATTGACTTCGAAAAAGCTTTCGATTCCGTGTCTTGGGACTTTATAGAGAAAACGTTTGTATCATTCAATTTTGGAACCGATATAATCCAATGGATAAAACTTTTTCAAAAGGGCTCGAAAAGTAGTGTGATGAACAATGGATATACGTCGGACTTTTTCCAATTACAACGGGGCTGTCGACAGGGGGACCCAATTTCACCGTACATATTTATTTTAGCCGCAGAAACACTATCGCTTGCGATAAAAAATGACCCAAATATCAAAGGTATAAAAATTGAAAACTCAGAAATCAAAATACAACAATATGCTGACGGATATGGATCCCGGGAATCCCTAGAAAGAGCCATGGGCCTCCTGAACAAATTTTCTTCTTCATCTGGTCTCCAATTAAATGTAGGCAAATCTCTGGCAGTTTGGATTGGCAATAAAAAAGGAAGCACGGTAAAAATGTGTCCTCACTATCGGATTAACTGGGATCCCGGAGGTTTTAAACTTCTCGGAATATGGTTTTACCCCACGTTGATGGAAACAATTAACAAAAATTATAACGACAAGATTACATCAATAAAAAAACTGTTAGGAAGTTGGTCAAGAAGAAAATTGAGCCCCTTAGGAAAAATAACTATTATCAAAACTGTTGTTCTGCCCCTATTAGTACATTTATTCTCAACTTTACCAGACCCGCACGCGTCTTTCATGACCAATTTGGACAGAATTTTATATAACTTTATTTGGAATGGAAAACCAGACAAAATAAAGCGAAAGACGGTGATCTCTAGGAAGTGTGACGGGGGGCTAAATATGATAGACATTCAAACTTTTGCCTCGTATTTAAAAATTAAATGGATCAAGAGAATGACCGAAAGAGAGAACGTGCACAGCACACTCGTTAAAAATATTTTACGGCCTGTAGGACACGATGTTTGGAAACTAGACATTTCCAGCATATTAATGATGAAAAATGATATCAAAACCCCATTTTGGCAAGACACACTGAAGGCATGGGCTCGGTGTATTGAAAGCAAAAACGATAACAATCTTCAATTAAATAACCTTCTATTCGATTTTGCACCCAAGTCAGAATGGAATAATCTTACAAAATGGGCAGATCAAGGCCTACGCCGAATCAGCGACACTTTAGATGGAGATGGCATCTCTTTTCTCTCTTTCAAACGTCTCCAAGAAATATACAGTATCAAATCGACCCATTTTTTACTCCATTGCGCTATTATTCATAACATTCCGACAGAAAAAAGGAAATATATAAAGAATGGAAGCTTCCTTGAAAACACCTTGATTTTAGAACCTCAATTATATCGTAGACTAATTGACCAAAAGTGTTCGAAATTTACATATAAGTCTATGCTAAGCATCATAGAACAACGGCCTCAGAAAACCCATCAAAAATGGGCAGACGAATTAGGTACCATAGACGAAACCACGTGGCCCGCGGTTTATACTAATATATACACGACAACAGGGCAAACCTGCTTCCAATATTATCAATTCCAGATAATACACAGAATCCTCGTAACAAACTCTCTATTGAAAATATGGGACAAAGCAGACTCCGATCAGTGCACCTTCTGTGAACAAAATACAGAGACTCTCTTCCATCTGTTGTTTCAATGCAGCTATTCTGTGAGAATCTGGAACAAACTTTATATGTGGGTTGAGGGTATCGGCGTTTCTATGGAGAAGCCTTCGGGGTCCCAAGTGATCTTAGGAAACACAGAGTCTATTCTAGTGAATCTTCTGTTACTACTGACAAAAAAATACATATATATGTCAAGATGCTGTAATACAAAACCGTCATTCGATGGAGCGAGAGAATTTATACTGAAGCAAAGAGATATTGAAAAATATATAGCACAGAGAAATAAAAGGGAGACCGTATTCGAGAAAAGGTGGGGTCCCTTGGCATATATAATATAATACTGCTATCACTAAAGAAACAACAGATACTTTAAAATACAATTGAACATGGAAATCAAAGATATATATATATTTATCAATGTGGGTTTTTTCTCATGTTTCTACTTCACATACTCGCAGATACCAACACATAATGAGTATGAGCATGTGCTGTCTGTGTTGTGTGTGTGTGTGTGTGTTTTTGTGTGTGTGTTTTTTTGTCTTTTGTTTTATTGTGTGTGTGGGGGGAGGGGGGCGGGGTGGGGGGGGGAGGATGAGGTTACTATTAGTGAGTCTATTTAGTGAGGGTAGGTGGTGAATAATTACTATGTATATAAATGCTTATTGTGTCCTGAACGTAGACTTGGAGTTAGTGAATAAATGTATAAAGAAATTATAGCTAGATTGTAAATAATGAATACTGAAATTAAATGTTTCTATATAGACATTGCCTTATAGTATGTGTATACTCCCGGTTATTTATACAAAAACGTACTTTGAGTATGGGTGAAAACGGCTAATATATTCTCGCTTAAATGATTACATAAAATTATACATCAACTAAACATAATACACAATTATACAACTATACATTTGTTTGTATATACTGAAGATCCCAAATACGTTTGTATATTACCTTGTATAGTATTCAGTTATGTGCTGCTGTAAATTTCTATGAACAATTGTACATAATCTGACTGACCCTAGATATAAACATTTTTCTATGACAATATGTTGAAAAGAATGCAATCACATTATAATATGTTGCATTAATCAACAAATTTCCACTACAACCGCTCAACACATCATTGTAAGTACATAGCATTGTATATTATTTTGTTCATAATCAATATATGCATGTAATTTGTTTGTAAGAAAATAAAGAATTTTGAACTGAAAAAAAAAAAAAAAAAAGTACCCAAAGTGCCGTCTTCAATCCACTGCTGTAGAAATGAATGGTCCCAGAGATTTCTCGTGATCGCTTACATAAAGTATCGACCCAAATGATTCATTAACGCAGGGTCCGGGTTATTTTTATATGGCCATATTCCACTAAAAAATTAGCTAGAAACAAAAATCCAACATGTCACCGATTTACAATGTGTAAGATTGTAATAATGGAGAATGGATTTTTTTTCGAATTCCATTAGTATTTTTGTGAAAGGTCAGCTTGTGAATAAAAATTAGAAGCCATTCTGCACATTAATTCTTATATTTCCACCACAGACTTAGCCGGTAAAACGAGCTTCGAACAAGCACAGACAGACATGATTTTGGAATCGATGGAAGACCTGGGTAATCCTACGATCAAGTTTATGTTTCAAGAACAAGATGAAACCAAAAAGGTACGAAGCGAATACTTTTTTGTTCAGTATATCTTGGGCATTCCGATTGTTCCATTCTAAGTTCGACGTAAATGCGTAGGCGGACGTGATCGATTAGGCGTAAGTGGTACAGGTCTTTTACATGGCGATGGCGACGAAAACACCGTAGAACACATCTCACCCACTGAAGGCCTCTTTTGGTACGTCCACGGGGCCATCCACAAAATGCACGTGGCTATCGATGTTACCCGATACCTGGCTCAAGACCTTGTGGTCAGAATCCGGTAGTTGCGACAATTGTGTCATTCGCAGTTGTCAGGTCGCCAGCTAATGTCGTAATTGCGTCATTACCAGGCGACTCTGCATGCAGAGTCAACCGCTATTGTCTCATTTGCGACATTACGTGGCGACTCTGTATGCAGAGTCGACGACTAATTGATATAGTTTTGCCTCAAATAATTACCGGTCCGCAGTTGTGACAAGAAGCCTCCACTTTCTTTTGGAGCCGCCTGCTGCGTTGTGACATTAGCTGGTGACCTGGTAACTGCAGATGACACAATTGCGATAATTGTGTCATTAGTACGTAGTTGCTACAATGCTGGCCTGTACAGACTCCCCCATCCCCAAACGTGACTGTGACACAGGATTTTGTGTGCGCTGGTGACTCCGCAGCTGACTTGGGCGTTTCAAGTGGTGTTCACATTCCTCACATTTCGCCCTCACCGCTGGCGCAAGGAGTGCGCATTCGCGGATATGTAAATCATCTGAACGCGGTAACGACTATGTACATATTTTACAGCTATACTGGCCGGTGGAGTCATGGCTGGCAGATTCATTGCGGTGTAAGTGGTGCAGTCGAGTAAGTGGCTTCGAGCCGGTATTGCAAGTGAACATCTTGCATAGTGGGTATAGTGCATAACAGAGTGGCTGCTGCTCGTTGTGTTGTTTTCATATCGCTAGCTGGCGGTCTATAATTAGTCCAACCTCTTCAGTCCGGTCTAAACCCGTTCCAATGTGCGCCTAGTGAATCTATTTTTTTGAAATTCGTAGCTGGCTAGTCACTTAGGGGGAATTTCCATTTTAGACAAACGTCCTCTTCAAGGGGATCGATGCTGCCATGACATTTTCCACACACCATTGTAAATATTTCTGTTTTATCAGCTGTCACCGGATGGCGCTCAGATAGATAGCATACTTTGCAGGATGGAAATACACACATTCATTAATTGTCTTTTGTTACTCCTTATTCTGAAAATGATTTGCGTGTCTCTCCTCAGGCTGAATTGAAGAAAACATATGCTACTGAAACGCTACCTAAGTTTCTGGCTGTCTACGAAAAACTGCTGACCGCAAACGGTTCTGGGTTTTTGGTTGGCAAATCTGTAAGTATAACGCATTTCATGAAATTCTATCATGCATGTTTTCCGTTCTGTGGAGGCCATGGACCGCCAAAAACGACGAAAATCTATTATGACATTCCGAGCAATATGACAATTACTAATTTTAAATGGAAGTGTGATGCTGATGACTTAAGGACATAAAATAACCGACACAACTCCAAATTCGTATTGGTAGTTTCTTCACTTTGTACTTATCTGCATTTTGCTCTTGATTCCTATTTGAAGGAGGGATACGTTATAATTCCCATGTGTTGCAGATTGTGATCAACTTACCAGATAATGGCATCCGCACGGTTCCACGACAGTACGGAGATTCAATCAGTCAAAAGTACCCTCGCCAATTGAAATTGAAATTTGTTTTCGTACCTCAGTAGAAATTGATAGTTTTAACCCTACCAACCCCCCACCAAACTTTCTGCGCTATCTCCGGAACGACAAAAAATGAAGAGCTGATACTCCGGGACTTTATAGTTTATCATATTGGGGTCATTTTGAGCCTATTTGCATAACCCCCCGAGTAGAGGATCATGTGTAAATTCAAGATGGCGGCAACGTGGGGCACCAGAAAAGTCATGTTTTGTCATTTTCATTCAAAATTTTTGCTTTTCCGCGATGAAAAGTGGACAAAAACTATTTTATTTGACATCACGTTAATATTTACTAATTTATCATGCAGTTTTTGCGGAGAAAATGCATAAATGAGAAATTCGAAAAATCTGACCGAAAAATCGACCAAAAATGCCGTTTTTGAAAATGACGTCACTGTGATGTCATCACGGCTGCCATCTTGGATTTTTTACATTTTCTGTAGAGCATGACCCAAGGGTATACTGTGATAAATTTCAGCCCCCTAGCTCAAGGGGTAAGAAAAATAATTAGGGGGGCCCAGGCCAGATAGGGTTAACAGGAGTGCGAGAAATGAACCACCAGCCCACTGAAGAGGAAATATCTTTGATCTCGGTGTACCGAGTACACATTTGGGTCCCATACACCATCCATTTTTTTGCGGAGCAATATCCAGATTTTAGAAAATATAAATTTTATACTTCGGACATTATTATTAGAATATTCATTCCACGGACTTGAAAAAATACAACTATGAATAACTTACGTAATATTAATTGAGATGACTTGCAAAAGTCGAAAAATTTCATCTCATTGACTGACGCATTGAATTCACGACCCTGATCTCTACTGTTTCGTGAACGCAAATATTATTGTTCGATTTTTTCTCATGCCCCTGAAAATAGCGTTTTAATAAGCTGTAATTGAATTACGGTCCGCTGGTTATTTACTGAAAAAAGGGATAAATACATTTACTGAATGAATAAATAAAATCAGAAAACGGTTAGAAAGAATGTAAGGAAATAATCCTGTTCATAACTGGTATAGCTTTCACATCAAATAAAATGGGTATAATTTTCTTTTATTGGACTACAGTAAAACTACAGTTGGTTTCTCCTTTCAGATGACAGTAGCGGACTTGTGTATAGCCACCAATCAAGAATGGATATACGTTGCTCTGGGAAAGGACTACGCAGACGTAGCGTACAGAGCTTTTCCAGAGGTTGTGAAACTGATTGAACGCGTAAAAGGAACACCAAAACTTGCGAAGTACATCGAAAATCGCCCCAAAACCATTTTCTGATCGACATATATAAAGTGCATGTGTTTCAGTTTCAGAGGAAAGAACTTCCCTTCTCAAATGCTTCTCCCCGGGAAAATATGTCCTTCCGAAGTTGTAAATCGAGAGACTAGGGCAGACAGTTTAAACTTTTGGAGCTGGGCATTTTTCTTATCAGATATTCATTTTTCTCTCTTTTTTACAGCGGCACCGGTTTGAACGTTGATTGTTCTAGAACATCACGTCACTGTGACTTTATCAGAACAGACAAGGAAATGGTGTTACATTGTATGTTAGAGTTAGATATAAGGTTAGGAAAGTTTCAATCCCAATATATTAAGAAATATATACAAAGGTGGCTAATCTAAAGTGAATTCTCATATATTAGGTTGTTCGAGGACAACATATATTATAAGGGGGTGTCCATGGACAACAACTTTCAGGGTTAAGATGTCCGACATAAGGACCCTTAAAAACGTATCATTATACTAATGTTCTTGGTGTCCCCTTCCTGAAAATGGGTGTCGGGCCTATACCTTAATTCGTTCTGGTGTGGTTGGCGATGCAAGCGTTTATCTGGAAATGATAGGACAGAAGATAGGAGAGGTGGGGCAATGTTAAACCCCACATACTCTAGGTTATACAAATTTGAAACTTTCCACTTCGTTCATGGCATGCAACCGCAGCAAATTCACCGTGGTTTTTCTTCAAAATGTTGCATACAAGTGCCCAAAAGTTATTTTATTTAATATCAGATAAATATTTCTTAATTTATTTTTAAACATTTCGTGAAGTCTCATAATTCTATCAAAGAAAATGCATCTTAGAATATGGCGTCACTGTGACGTCATCAGATTATACATTTCCTGGTGGAACAAGATATATTGTGGAAAGTTTTAGCCCCTAACTCTAGGAGTAAGAATCCTATTTACGAGAATGGGAATAATCCCCGGGATTGACCAAAGCTTGACCTGTCTTGAAAGTGTGTCATAACGCTCCCAACAGACACAACATAATGCAAATTTCATGTTAATTTGCACCGTAGATCATTCCCGATCCGTTTATGTTGTTTGTGGCAGAACTGGTACTGTTCACACGCGGATATATGCTGACTGTTTCGTTAACCCTACCACCCAACCAAACTTTCCAACCTATCTCTAGAACGACTAAAAATTCAATTCAATTCAATTTATTGTACAAAACACCTTTACAGGCAGAGAACAAGAACATGAATAACAAATCAATGAAATGTTCATATACATATATGGATATACTGTGGTGTATATATGGTCTGTACTAAAAATTGAGAGGTGGCAATGCGTGGCTTTGTAGTATTTCATATTGGGATCATTTTGAAACTAGCCGCATAAGCCTCCTAACAGAATATCATGCATATAAAAATGACGTTCATGTGGGGTATCAGAAAAGTGATGTTTACGTCATTTTTCTTCAAAATTCCTGCTTTTCTGCGAGGAAAAATGGGCAAAAGCTACTTATCTCACATTCATTTACTATACTTACTACTTTATCATGTAGTTTTGGGGAAGAAAAGACAACAATAAAAAATTCGAAAAATCTGGCCGAAAAATCGACCAAAAAATGTCGCTTTGAAAATGACGTCCTAAATCGCCCAGGCCAGATAGTGTTAAGTGATGCAACTACTGATTTTACGTAGCAGATGGCAAGACATTCACGAAAAGTCTCTTGGTTTATGCATATTTATTAGTTTGATATCTTTTCAACCCATATGTGCGAACCCAGTCAAATCTAATCTCGACAGAGCCCCGGTATATGCGTATTATTCCCGAGAGTTCTTTTGCATTTATATGTCGAAAGCCGATCTTTATCCATAGCGGATGTCTAAATGTTGTTGTGGCAGCTAACATCACTATCACACTACCCCAAGATCAAAGATATCTTTTCTTAAATGGGCTGTATGTTAATTTCTCGCACACCGATTCAAATTGTCAATTCATGTTAGATGTGACTAAGACATTTCTCTAACGAGCTCGTGAGAAAAGATGCCACACTGTTGCATCTGATTGGCTGAACTCGCGCACTGGATTTGATAAGGCCCGGATAAATATAAGAATACTTGGCAAGGCATATGCGGTTCGTCTGAGCCCTGTCTGGGATTTGCATTCCCTTAGCCTCGACCTACCAACCGCTTCGACGTAACTCCATAACGAAAATAAAACAAGCAGCCAGAGGATGCTAGGTCCCCCGCCGAAATGGCAGCGATGGTTTCAGGAGCGGTGTTAGTGTCCGGGTTATAGATGAGAGTTACAAGGGCATCGTTCACAAGGTGTGATCATGATAGGTACATATGTATCTTAGGAACGGAAGTTCTTGAAAAGTTTTGAAATTGTTATTATAAATATGAATGAAATAATATTGCTAAATATGACGTCAAGTTCAACTAATGTGAGGTGTTACATTTATTGACTGTCCCAACCAACAGCAGAGTGAACGGAGTTCAAGTCCATGAGAAAGTCCAGTCTAGCAAAGACTCATGAACATTGTTTCCTGTTCCCAACCATGGCATAGTCAGATTACATCCATGTAGGTTTCTTTGTATTTGACAGGGCTGGAAAAGTTTAGCTGCTCTGGATTTAACATGAAGTAATTTAATAATTTAAAAAAAGAGGGGTAGAAAAATGGCTCGGTTTCACATTATTGAAAGAACAAAGAAGAGTCTGTCTGTTCACTGACCTCTGACTGACTTCAACTGATCATGCCACTGGGTTATATAATTTCACTCTGGCATATTTTCATGTAATATTTGCCGAATTAAACATTATTCTAAGCATAATCAGTATTGGTAAAATATAGTACATATGTATAAAATTGTCAGTTATCATGGTTCTTCGCAGTTCAAAATACTCTACCGGCTAAGTAGATAGTGCAAAGTGAAAGAATCCCAGTAGCTGATCATCTGAAGTCATGGGTCAGTGAGCAGACAGGGTCTTCTTTGTTCTCTCAGTAGTTGTAACCAAGTCATTCTGCTGTACCTGTCATTTTGGTTGATTAAGTGTCAATTTTCTTAAAGAATTAAAGTGCTATTTGGAGATAAAACACTGCTATGGCAATATTCTTGGTGTCAAAAAAGGGTTATTCATTAATGTCATATGTATCAGGCCTTGCAATTTTATGGGGCTCATCAGCCCAGGTCCAAAGATTTATTAACCCAGTAAACATTCAATGTGGATACAGCTTTTAAACTGAACTCAGCTGTTACGAATAAATCCGCTTGTTGTCAGCCATAAGCAGAC
Organism: Hanleya hanleyi; assembly: GCA_036873755.1. NCBI lineage: Eukaryota > Metazoa > Mollusca > Polyplacophora > Lepidopleurida > Hanleyidae > Hanleya > Hanleya hanleyi. The sequence continues at coordinate 4,053 of JAVTVY010013693.1, read as the reverse complement.
CTATCAATCAACCTGGTGCAATTTTCAGAATGCAAGGTCCGATTCATGTTGAATTTCTGGTCCTGTACCATGGTACAAGTACAGTGCTAACGATTCGGAAAACGATGTCAGCAAATATTGCTGCAGCTAATAATATAAATCAATCGTATCGGTGTTCAGTTAAATGAGCCATGTATACACTTTCGGAAACCTACATACATGGTGGTTCCTGATAATTCCTCTTCAGCTTAAACTCTGCTTCAGTATTATGTGAGCAGCATTTTATTTTTATTTATTTATTTATTTTTATTTATTGAACTTTGACAGTTGACAGGGACGCTGCACAGGTGATAAACACTAATACATCAAAGCAGTTCCCTTATAACAAAAAACAATTACCGAATTTTACCGAAATTGTTTCAATGGCGACTTGACACATGTGGAAACAGAAAATGTCAGAAGAGAAAATTGCTCATTTCGTTGTGTGTTGAATGTGCTTAAGCTAGAAATTGGGGTCATTGACAGGAAACCAACACCAGGAATCACAGGAACAGGAGAATTCAACAATCAGATGTATACTATCGGTCTTATATGGGCACGAAGAAGAGAGAAATGCAACCGGATGATTATCAAACTTGATACACATGTGTCTTATGATTAGACGATGTACCTGTACCATTTTTGAGAAATCAATAATTGAGCATTGTCCCAGTGCCGCCATCTTCATGCAGATGTTGCTGAAATGCAATAGCAACCCACGTCTTGTCGCAAGGAAGGCGTTTGGCAAATTTTGAAAGAACTCTATGAAGCATTTGAAATTTATCGCTTGTGAAGAATTTGAACTGACATCGATGAACTGGAACGGACAAGAAGAAGCGAAACTCAGTGGCGCCACCTTCAGGCAGATGTTGCTGAAATGCAGTAGCAACCGGCGTCTTGTCGCAAGGAATGCGTATGCTGAATTTCGGGAGAATCCAACAAAGCGTTTGAAAGTTATCGCTTGCGACACCTTCAGGCAGATGTTGCTGGAATGCAATAGCAGCCGATGTCTTGTCGCAAGGAATGCGTATGGCGAATTTCGGGAGAATGCGACAGAGCGTTCGGACGTTATCGCTTGCGAAAAATTTAAACGGACGGCCACGGACATCCATGGACACATAGAAGCAAGACCCATTTTGACCCAGTGGCGCCACCTTCAGGCAGATGTTGCTGAAATGCAATACCAACTGGCGTCTTGTCGCAAGGAATGCGTATGCCGAATTTCGGAAGAATCCAGCAAAGCGTTTGGAAGTCATCGCTTGCAGAAAATTCAAACAGACATCCGCAGACATACACGGACATCCACAAAGAAGTAAGAACCATTTTAAAATCCCCGGCCGCGTTGCGGCGGGGGACAATAAAGAGTTGAAACTTTCCGACTTCATAGCTTATCATATTTGGAGGTCATTTTCAATCGTAGATGCAAAGCATCTTGGGTAAATTCGAAATGAAGGTTCCTCAAAATGTCGCGGTTTCGATTTTATTCGTCCAGTTTCTTCCCTTAAAACAGCTTGGCTCAACCAATGTACTGCCCAAAACAGTCATTCCCTGTCACTTTTATCAACATTCAAGAAACAATGTCAAGAAAACAAGCTCGGAAAATCCATCGGAAAATATTGTTCTACAACATCACGTCACTGTGACTTTATCAGAACAGACAAGGAAATAGTGTTACATTCTATGTTAGAGTTAGATATAATGTTAGGAAAGTTTCAATCCCAATATAGTAAGGAATATATACAAAGGTGGCTAATCTAAAGTGAACTCTCATATATTACCTATTTGGACTATACAAAGTTATCGTATTGTAAATCTCGCTCCAAAAAGTATGAAAAAAAATACACAAAAATTGTGTTGTGGCCAGTTTAGCACCATGATTTGTACTGAAAACTACACAAAAGCTGTTAGAATTCTCACGATTTGGTGTATTGTAGTGTTGAATTTGTTGATTTCAACACCATATCGTGTTGATTTCAATATAAAATGCTGTGTTGCAGCAACTGTAGCACAACTTTGTATTTCATAACATCCACCATTTTCCTGTGAAAAGAAATTAAATGGGTTCGTTGATACCGCAATAATGCATCAAAGCCTGAAACGGCTTGAAGCAAAGACACGTATATATAATCATTACCAGATTCGAACCCGTTACATACCACCTTCCTTTCGAATACCGCCAGGACATAGTCCATGTAGAATCCCTTTACAGCGCAACTGTCCTTGCGATAGTTAAGGGCGATGCCGATATCTTCTTCCAAGTGACTCTTGGATTTCATAATGGCTCGGTGCGGGTGATCGCAGTCCAATGTATTAATGAGACAACCTCAGCACCCCGGTCTTATTGTACACAATGACACCTTTATTTGGACAACAAACACAACACATTTCCAAATTTGCTCAAAGAAATCCCATGAGCATCCGAAAATGTCCTTTTTCGACTAGTTCCCGATTATACATGTGCGTACCACTGGACCTACGACGTAATTGGCCCTGTAATCCCAAATGCGACCCCATTCGACAGTATCTGCGTTTTCCCTAGTACTCTCCGAGTGCAACGGTACAGAATGGACCCAGTAAGGTTCACATATACCCATTACAACCCTAGTTGCACTTTCTCTACTACTGATGACATCTCAGATGACGTTACAGTCATGTAACTACTACTCTATGGCCCACCAGCAGGTCCAAGGTCAACTCACCACACTACCATCTCATTCCCCCTGATCGTCGCTATAAACCTTAATTCTCTCTCCCTCTCTCATGTAAAGAGCAAGATTTGCTGTTTATATAATTACACCATTTTAAATTTACCCATGATTCATTGCTCGTGGGTTCATGCGAGTAGGATCAAAGTGACCGTTTTTAGTGTTCAATTGTTGCGAAGGTAGGATAAAAAATTGAGCAAGGTTGGTAGGGTTAACCCTATCTGGTGTGGGTGATTTGGGGTGTACCGCAGCCCGGTGGGGGGGTGCGCTAAGGCGAGAGGGCTGAAATTTACCACACTTCATCTTTGGGTCAAGCTCTACAAGGAAATGTAAATAATCCAAGATGGCCACCATGATGACTTCATAGAAGGGAAATAAGGACAGAATGGATTCTATAACGCAATCAATAATAGACAAACTCGCATTTTCGGATGGGCGCTGGAAATATGCAAATATGCATATTACAAATGAAAGAGATTGTATACAGCTTCAAAATGATATTGACAATCTATTGTTATGGAGTCGTATCTGGGATATAAAATTTAACATGGAGAAATGCGAGTGACGAGGAAGCGTAAGGTAACTCAATTTACTTATTTTATGGACATCGGAATTGAAACTGTCCAGTCAATAAATGATCTGGGGGTTATTATCAGCTCAAATCTCGCCTGGTCACAACATATAAACGTTATTGTTTCCAAGGCAAATCGCATGATCGGCCTTGCAAAGAAAACTTGTGGGTCCGTAACTTCTGTCAAGACCAAACGTTTGTTATATATATCAATTGTACGTAGCATTTTAGAATATTCGACTGTATCCTGGAGTGTGCCAAACAAAAAAATTACTCATGCCATTAGAAGGAGTTCAGAGACGCACCACCAAATACATCTTGGGTTATAAATAGAGTCGTGATATATCACACAAAGAACGCTTGGAGAGCCTACATCATATAAAAGGGAAATAAACGATATTGTATTCTTGGCAAAATATATGACCGGCGCAGTCGAAGTCGATTTTAACAAGTACATTTCATTTAATCCTCAATACAATCTTAAGATCAGAATGCCACGTTTTAAAACTGAACTTTCTTTTTTAATAGGATTTAGTACACATGGAATTGTATTCCCACGGTAATTTTATCACGATTCGCAAACAAAAATTTTAAAATTGTTATTACTCAATATTATTCTCGTATTTTAGACTCCAAATTTATTGCAGATAACTCGTGCTCATGGGTATCGCACTGCCATTGTGCAAGATGCCGTTTAATCTGATTAATGCATGCATGTTTTTTAAATGTATTACAATATATGTATATTTTTTATTTTTA
>JAVTVY010013692.1:0-57735 GCA_036873755.1 Hanleya hanleyi | reverse complement strand
ATAGCGCCTCTATCGAACTAAGACATCTCCTAGAAGAAGAATAGGTTCGCAGCAGTGATCAAGTCAAATCACTCGAGGACAACCCCGACAACCTCCTGCCTATTTACTCGCGTACTGAGACACTGGGACAAGCAAAACGCTGTAAGATAACACTTTCTGATACAAAAGAATATTGTAACATATCTATTGTTAAAGTAATAGACTCAAGAAAGAAAACAATATCACAATAAACAGAAAATACAGACAACATCAAGGATGAGCGCAAGAGCTCTTTCTTTAGGATGTGTACGTTGGTCGGACGGCGGAAGGATATCTTTAAACTTAATTCATGCCCCTATAATGTAAATCTATTACCATAGATTACATAAAAAGAATTAATACCACAGCATGGTTGACTTTGTCTCTGTTCTCTGAGGTAGATAAAAAAGGCAGAGTTGTGGGTTCTAGCATTAGTTGTACATGATGTCTGCGCGAGTACGGAAGCACGCTCCGACGCTCCGTGTATAGAAGACGGCCCCACCCGAGTTGGTCCGAACCATTGTACGAGGTGCGGACCCTGACCTTGTACGCTGTCTGTGCGAGATCGGGTACAACCTGTTAAAAGGCAACGTACCACTGACTCCGGCTCAGAAGACCAAGTTGACCAAGCATAAGACAGGTCTCCGAACCCTAGTCCAGAAGCGAGTCTCTCAAACACAAAAGAAAAAGGTGTTACAGAAAGGCGGCTTTCTCGGGGCCATCTTAGCACCGTTGGCCGCTTCCGTGTTGGGTCCAGTATTGGGTGGACTCTTCGGCCGACAATGAACCACACGAAAAAAATGGTCCTCGTCGAACCACGATTCCTTCAAAACCTCCAATCGCCCTACCCTGTCCCACCTACGGTGAAGACCATACACACTCTCGATGAAGAGATCCAACAGATCTTACAAAGACCGGGGTTAAGCGACAGTGAGAAAGTACAACGGTACAATGAGACGCTTCAACGGTACATCACGTTCATGGACCAATACAAAACCCTCTCTACCCCAGCACCACCACCACCACCACCACGAGACACACCGCCGACGTCAGCACCGCTCCAACATCCGCCATTACCAGGGATACCACCCACAGCCCCACAGTGGGTGGAAGACGAAGTCCTGAAGAGTGTACCTGCATCGTTCAAGAAACAAGCTGGCCTGGTATTACAACGGGTGAAACAGAATCCTAACATGACTTGGAATGATAAAGGCGAACTACTGGTACAGAATCAGGTGGTCCCCGGTACCCACATGACGGATTTAGTGAATGACCTGATGCGTCAACGTAGGTCGCACACGGATCCTCGAGGATGGCAGGTCTTCGCTCAAGGCTTGAAAGGCATGCATGTACCACAGGAATTGGTGGGGAACCCCCAGCGCTGGGCCTGGATGCAGCGGACCCAGCAATCGCCGAGTGGCCCACTACCTTCTTGGGAAGCCGAATGGGAACCGGAGTCACCCCCCAAAACACCACCACAACGGGCACCTTCTTTTCATGCCTTTAAAAAACCATCCTTGATCAAGACACCCCACATCTCCAGAGCCGTGACACGTAGCAAGTCACCGCGACGAACACGACGCCGGACACAACCGCCCAAGGCCTGGAACACCTATTAAAACCAACAGCAGCAGCAGGACAGCTCAGTCGCCATGTTTTACCCCACCCTACCCAGTAACAGTTCGCGGGATGTGTTTCCTGACAACACCTTGGCCAAGTACGTGACCCAGTTACCGCAACCGTTGCATTTACCTGGACGCTGGGAATGTGGCCTCGTGGATATCCAATACCCTTACTCGTGGTACAACGTGCGAGCCAATGAAGTGTGGTACGAGGTGACCTACAGTGCAGATCAGCTTAATCTTCCAATTAGTGAACAGGGTTTACGCACTGATGGCGCGCCAACGTGCTGGCCTAATCACCAAGACTTATTACACCCCCCATGATGTGACCCTTGCCGCCACGCGCCGGTAGAATATAGTCCGGTCAAACCACTGAACCATTGTAAGCATGTCGGCGGTAAACAAAGGCTCCCCGTTGGGGCGCTTGCCGGATTGCGCGCTAACAGCGGTCACCGCTTAAAACTGAATTGTTTTCAAAGAGTTCCCCTCTGGCGGTGTACGGCAAGAACACAATCTATTCTACAGTTTAAATTACTGGCTAAGTAATTAAAAAAATATATAGAAGATTTGACTTCTTCAATAAGAATGCTGTAAATGATTATCTATCATTTTTTGTTTGCGCTCCAAGGAAACTCGGTCGTCTTGTGAACATTCGGTTGAGACTACGAATAATCTTCATTAACAAAAAGTTTCGCCAAAGATAGCTTAAAGTATAGAAATAGGAGAGAATACAAGTTGGGCTATATTTTTTTTTAAATATTATATTCAGTTGTGAATTTTAGTCGAAGTATGCCTAAATATATTATCAGAATTCATAAAACGTTGGTGTGTGCAAATTGCGAAGGCCGCCTCCTCTTTCAGAACGGCCAGTAAAACGGTTGAACGTAACATTTCAAATGAATACAGCTTCGTATAAATTCAGACACACGGGCGAGTCGAGGTCATAATCGGGGCAACATGCAGTGCTCGGTCAGACTAGTTGTCTCTTTGGCTTGTCTTGTTACAACCGCCTAACCAAAATATACACAGAAATTCAAAAGATCAATTAGCCCCTTACAGAGAATGACAAATACTTGTATATGCTCTTTATTCGTTACCGCCCGACTGTTAAAGGTTGCACACGAAACTTCCGATGAGGAAATAAGAATTAACAAGTATTTATGGCCGACACATCGTTCCAGCTAAATAACAAAAAAGAAACAATAACAGAGATTTCTACCTAAACAATAAGTTAATGCCATTTCATTTCTTTTCAAATGAGACACAGACGCGCATTTTGTTGGACGAAAGCGGGATATCGCTTTACCCCGTCAGAGAGAGAATGCACTGTTATGTTTATATTATCCACTTGTTTAGGCCAAACTTAACGAGATGATTAACCTTTACAGTGTTGTTTTCTTGCTGACAATATAACATCCGTTATTCTGTTCGACAGGAAGTATGCATTAACACATATGAAATGTAGGTCTTGATGTTGGGGACGGAGGGAGGGACTTCAGCCATAAATAATGTGGGTCCACTGTTCGTTTTACCATTCTCACCTCGTCTCTCATTACAGAAATCACTCTCCTGGTCTTACTGAATATCTCACTTACTATCGGCAAAACATATTTTTGTGCATAAATAACCTGCGATGATATACGTATACGTACCAGAAAGAGTCATGCGAACTTGTACATAGCGATTCTTATTTACTTCTATTTATATCTCCTACTAATGATCTCTCATTGTTATTTATTATTTATTCATTTATTTAGTTACATATTTAGCGCTGGAAAAGGTATTGAAAAAACAAAGAAATGTACCGCGAAATTCAAATAAAACATTGAGTTGATGGGCCGCGAAATCCGAATGGGAAGCGGCCCTTAAACTACAATTTCAATAAAAAAAACGTACATGTACTCAAGTGAAATCGTATTGAACTACCGTCGACTGTACTGTTTTCATAGTAATATGGATTATAACTTAAAGTGAAAGATTTTCCCATCAGTCGGTGTCCTTCCTGCCGAATCATACTGTCGGTTCAGTAAAATATAACTTCTGCGCAGTAATATGTTGCAAGATTTCAAACACATGTTCTCATTTTCCCGCGAAAAGCGACGTGGGGATAAACTGGTCGCGCGGGGCTATATTTAGCATGTTCAGACAGCATCCAACACTTGTACCAAAGTTCGTCTGGATAGCGGAGTTGTGTGTAGACGCCAGATTTCATGAGGGTTGATCTATTTCACAGAGGAGTGAGTTCTGTTTTATTGGTGACAAATCCGCAGAAAGGGATTACCAGACTTCAATCAAATTAATCAACCGATTTCTAGTAAAAAGGTACGGGTATTGCATAATTCGTTTCATCGGTTCTTGTCCCACTGATTAAATATTTATACACTGCATAATCCGGTAGTAAAATCCCGGACATTTACTCTTGAATGGTCAAAATTAACACAATTTGCAAGAATTTTTGAATATATAAAAACGAATGACTTGAACTTGCATATCTGTATGAGGAGCGGCCGTAAGATGAAGCTTCCAATAAACAAATACCCACACTTTAATACCAGAAACGCTATTCCTTGATACGCGCAAGTCTGGGTCAACTTTGAAAGCAGGTGTCCGACGAAGCACAAATTACAATCCATTTTGCAAGCGGTGTTTATGATTAAAAAAAATATTGAATCTATTTCCTTTCACAAATTTTTAGATGGAATGCAAATACGCTTGATCGAGGTCGACGTGTTCGCCAGTAACACAAATTCATACACCTGATGTTATTTAATAGGTATGAATTACATGCAGACATTCGTGCCGATTAACGCCACGTGGACTCCCAACTGATTTTCTTGAGCTCGCTAACAAAGACCTCGCTAGCGGGCTCTTCCCGCAGCTCGCTTCCAGCCATTGTCTGACCGTGCTGATAGCGCGCGGCCTGTGTTCAATCATGTCGACGGACTACATTCAACAGAGTTAGAACAATGGCCAGGCGATAATCATGGGCATTGGCGAACTATACCTTTGTGTTGGCACGCTTCGTTTGCGCGCCATTGGTGCGCCAAAATTAACCTTTCAGCTGATCTGCACTGTACGAAGGCAAAGACACCCGACTCACCCTCCCCGAAGGCCAATACGATACTCCCAAGGAGTTCATGCAGGGGCTGACAAGACTGTTGCATTATAAGGCTCTACGGGAGGTCACGAATGTTTTAAACCCATCAAAACCGTTCCCTTCAAGAATCAAGTGGACTTCGATTACAACGCACACAAAGAGAAGGCACATTACATCCTCACCGCCAACCATGATCCATGATCAAAGTGTCACCAAGTCGACACATAAGGCTCATTGTAGGCTACTTGGTAGCATCACTAAGTAATTGACACTGTGTAACTACTCTCAGTACATACAGATAGATGGGTTCTGATATGGATCAATGGCTCTCCTCACTGGCTTGGGTGAAACCCAGCAGGCCAGTGGTCTGAAGAAAAATGTGTATAATGTTGTTGATATTTTGACGTGACTCCGGGATTGGGTCGTCCTTGTCTCTGCCAAGTAGCACTGCACAGTCGAGGTGGGAGTCTCCGGTTAGCTTGAAAAGTTCGAGTTGCATCTTGGCTCTGGCTTCCTCGTAGATGGGGCATCTGGTAAGTACATGCTCTACCGTCTCTTCCCTTCCACACTGACACAGACCAGACACTGAGGTGTCGAAGTGCTTGGTATAGGCACCAAGACAGTATCCAGTACGGAGTTTGGACAGTGCCACTTGGACAGGTCTTGTTTTGGGGCACTGGCTAGGTTTAAGTTGTACTGTTGGTTGGATGGATTGCAGATGTCTTCCTTTGTCGATAGTTGTCCACCTGCGTTGCCAGGTCTTGAGTGCACATGCTCTGGCAGCCCTATGCACATCCTGTGGTGTATAGATGTTTCTACCCTTGTCCATAGTTCTTGCAATGTTAGCGGCTTCTTTTGCCAGACTGTCAGCTTTTTCATTCCCAGGGATCTGCGCGTGACCAGGGGACCACTTGATAGAAACAGCAATTCCGTCATTCTCTAGGGTCTTAATAAGCTGTTTGATGTTGTCTATCAGGGATGTATAGTTTATTGAGTTCCAATTCAGTGTTGTGACTCCTATGGCACCTTGACTGTCCGAGAAGATGGTTATCCCATCCAGGAATGTGGCATTAGACTTCTCCAAGATGGCGGACAGAGTTTTTTCTATGGCTACCAGTTCTGCGAGGAGGATGGAACCCCTCGAGGCCACAGGGTGGACAATGTCGATAATTTCTGCGTTGTTTGGCATATAAATGGCTGCACCGGCTCCACATGGGCCAGGGTTGTTCATACAGGAACCGTCAGTGAAAGCGACAGCTGTATTGGTGGGGATGTTCTGAAGTTCCTGTTCAATATATGTTTTAACCTTCTCCTGCTGCTCTGAAGTCCGATTTTTCGATGACAACGTGAGTGTAGTACGGAGTCCTATCCTACAGCAAATGCTGGGTCTCACTCACTCGACGTACACGGGTCCATCCGAGGACCATGGCCAGATACCGATGGATATGAAGTCGGGTATGTACGGACTCTACGTCTACTCGGACGTGGTCGACAACCACATCGTGGGCGATATCAACACACCTCTGTTACGGGTGGTCCCCATTAAAAAGACGTATGGAGATCAAGTCACCCACATGCTCTACCTACCCGTACGACAAACCGTCATCAACACTATCACGGTGGATATAAGAGATGACACGGGACGACCGGTGGCATTCGAACGAGGAAAAGTGGTGCTGACACTTCATTTTCGACAAGCACGTGCTCCCCACTTTGTATAATGAAGGTGCCTTACGAGTGCGATGCACGCAGCTATATGGACTATTATGCCCAACAGGCCGGAGGTGGCCTTCCGGTCTTTAGTGGTGCACGCATGCAACGAGGACACGGGCTGGGAAACATACTCGGGAGCATCGTCAAAACGTTCCTGCCCTTGGTGACGCGTGGGGTGAAAGCAATCGGCAAACAAGCGGTACGCAGTGGACTGCAAGTGGCCGGTGATGTCTTGGGGGGGTACGGCACCCAAAGAAGCCTTGAAACGGCGGGCCAAAGAAGCTGGAAGCGTCTTGGTGGCCAAAGCACAACGCACCGTAGGGAATAAAAGACCTGCACCACCGAGACCACGCACCAGTCGACGACCGACCCATCGACGACGCACATCGAAGACCCAGGATATCTTTTCTTAAACATGTCCTTAATCCACGCAGAGTCCTGTCCCTCCACCAACAGTGAATTTGATTTGTGGACCGTCCCGCCCACACAGACCAGTGCCGAACAAGGATTATGGGTGGAGCATCTCCCGCTCTCCAGCATCAACGAAACAGGACCCATCGAGTTCACCATCAGTAATGCGGATACGGCCTATGTGGATTTAGCCCATACATACTTGTATGTGAAAGCCAAGGTCGTCAATGGGGATGGCTCCAGAATCATCGACCAAGCAACGGTGGGCCCCACGAATCTCTGGCTGCACTCTGTTTCAACAGGTGGATATATTTCTCAGCGACAAACTCATCAGTGACTCGACCAACACGTACCCCATCGAGCCTACATCGAGACGCTGTTGTCGTATGGACGAGAGGCTAAAAAATCTCAGCTGACAGCCGCTTTATTCTACCAGGACACAGCCGAGCACATGTATGTGCGTAGAGAACGACAATGCGGGATATAACAAACGGAAGGCTTTGACCGCGAACGGCGTCTCGGTGGATCTCATGGATCGACTGCACGCAGACATGTTCATGTAAGACCGGTACCTCTTGAACAAGATCCCCATCAAAATCCGACTGATACGGGCGCCTCCGACCTTCGCCTTGATGGCCACTAACGTAGAGGGGCATGCTGCTGACTATAAGATTGTCATCCAAGACGCAGTCCTGTATGTCCGAAAAGTGAAACCGAATCCAGCCGTTCAGTTGGGACACCTCAAAGCCTTGGAAACAAAACCAGCCCAGTACCCTATCCGGCGTGTGCAAACCAAAGTGTTCTCTGTGTCGGCTGGAAATATGAGCGCCAACAAAGAAAACCTGTTCCTGGGGGAACTACCCACGCGATTGATCCTGGCCTGTGTGGAAAATACCAGTTTCAGCGGAGCCTACCCAGAGAACCCGTTTGACTTTAAACATTTCGGCATCAATTTTGTGGCCCTGCATGTGGACGGACAACAGATCCCAGCCACGGCCTTAACACCGAACTTTGGGCGCGCGAATTTCATTCGAGCCTATCAGAGCCTGTTTACAGCCACCGGTCAAATAAACCAGGACGAAGGGAATATGATCAGTCGGGAGGACTACGCGAACGGATACACGTTGTTCTGTTTCGATTGACCCCCACCTTAGAGAACGACCATCAGCTGGCCCTCGCCAAGCAAGGCAATTTACGGTTGGAAATCCACTTTGCCCGAGCCCTCCGGAGCACCGTCAATGTGATCTGCTACGCCGAGGTTGACAAAATCATTCAAGTGGGCAAGGCGCGCAACGTCCTGTGTGACTTTGCCACCTAACATGGATACAGACCAGATAACCACCGTGCTGGAGAATGACACAGAGACACGTATGGTCTTTCAAGGGGTGTTCGCCCGAGATGTGTTCCCATTATACCGTGTGTATCCTGCTGCTTACGTTCTCAACACGGACCCGATGGATCGGCCCGGGGAACGTTGGGTGGGCGTGTACTTGACAGAACAGCAGGGCGAATACTTTGACCCGTACGGCCTGCCACCCCTCCATTCCGATTTAACCGACTTCATGGATCAAGGCACAGAGACGTGGTGTTGAAACAGTCAAACGTTGCAAAGCCTGACCAGTAGCGTGTGCGGACAATATTGCTTGTTTTACGTGTACCATCGATGCCGGGGAAGAACCTTATCCACCATCGTACAGATGCTTGACGAGTACTCCAAGGCCGAGGACCGCGATGTACTCGTATATGACTGGGCCGCCCATCATTTCAATGTACAAGTCCCGTTCTGGGCTTACGTTCTTTCAATGTACAAGCCCCTTGTTCTGGGCTTAAGTTTACAAGCCCCCTGTTCTGGGCTTAAGTTCTATCGATTTCAATGTACAAGCCCCCTGTTCTGGGCTTCAGTTTTCACGTGGTTGTTCTCACGTTGTTGTTGTTCACTGAATAAAAAACAAAATGAGATCTCACCAAAAAAAACCCTGTCTTGTGTGTTTTCTATATGAGCATAATGCAGGAAGGCTATAACAGACATGTGGGGATTCGGTGAAACTGGCGTTGAACATCGTGGAGAAAGTAGCCAATCAGTGGCCTAGGATAGGGCCAAATGTAACCAATCAATGTGTAGAAAACATTACCCGGGTGTACAAGAACCCGGATGTAGGCGCGGACGTAGGCGAAAGCATCCTAGTACCCGGATGTAGGCGCAGACGTGAGCGAAATTCTAGTACCCGTCCATTGGTTCTTTTATCGATCGCTCATTGGCTCTTTTTCTCGACCGCTGATTGGTCCAAATGGAACTGCCCATCCTTCCCGGGTTAATTTTCAATCCCCTTTTTGTGTTCAAGCTCTGTATATCGATGCCGCAACATTGTTGCCGAACATTGCCGAAAGGGAGACCTTTTGACCTGGATGTGACCTTTGACCTGTTGACACCCGCGCACTTCCGGTGATGACGCGCAAGCGTGCGGCCGGATAACCCGCGCGCGCTGCTGCCGGGCCGGGCCGGGGAAAACCCGGATGTTGAAGAGGTCCCGGATGTTGAAAAGCTCCCAGATGTTGAAGAGGTCTCGGATGTTCTAGTACATGCATTCCATACGTCTAAGGAAAAAATTAGAACTCTTCTGTGTTCGGAGGTCATTCTGAAAACCGGAAGTGACGTCACACACCACCCACCAAACTACGTGACCTGCGCAGCAGAATGTTGAACACGAACGACACACTAGTCCAGGCGGATGTCCCCTCACATAGGCTTCACATGGATACCTCACTCGATCCAATCGGCCCACTAGTGGCCCACCTAGACCCCAACACGTCTATTTCCATACGCTTTCCCCACAATTCCCTGTCTGCGCATGCGCAGAACGTCGAAAACGAACGACACACTAGTCCAGGCGGATGCTCCTTCACGAATGCTTCACATTGATACCTCACTCGACTCCATCGGACCATTAGTGGCTCACCTAGACCCCAAAACTTCTATTTCCATACCCTTTTCCCACAATTCCCTGTCTGCGCATGCGCAGAATGTTGACAACGAACGACACACTAGTCCAGGTGGATGCTCCCTCACGAATGCTTCACATTGATACTTCATACGACTCCATCGGACCATTAGTGGCTCACCTAGACCCCAAAACGTCTATTTCCATACCCTTTTCCCACAATTCCCTGTCTGAGCATGCGCAGAATGTTGACAACGAACGACACACTAGCCCAGGTGGATGCTCCCTCACGTGTGCTTCACTTTGATACCTCATACGACTCCATCGACCCATTAGTGGCCCATCTAGACCACAAAACGTCTATTTCCATACCCTTTCTCTACTGCGCATGCACAGAATGACGTCAGTTCCACGTCACACCCAGCCCGTTGGATACTCCCTCACGTATGCTTTACACTGATACCTCACTCGACCCAATCGGTCCATTAGCGGTCCCTACAGATTGCCGAACATTCTCACGAAAACCCACGGTTTTGGGACTACTTTCGGTCCGCGGAGGCAGACCGCATCACCGCCAGACCGCATCACCGCGGAGGAATATATGCCCCCACGGTCACGCCCTATTCATCCAGACCGGAAGTGACGTCATACACCGGAAGTGACGTCAGAACACTCCTGCGCACACCTCATGACTCCTCATTTCTGCGCACACCACTTTCTCGCGCATGCGCAGTGAGACGCCATTGGCTCGAAATGCGGTTATACTACTAGTCGTGAATTTGTCATTCTTGCTGTGCCACTGGTGAAGTTTTGCACGGTTGTCTTATTCAGACTTTTTCGTGAGAGTCTACAGGAACGGAATCTTGCACTGTCAATTTATATTGGCCATTATAATATCCACTGGTGTGGTCGACTTAAAATTTAGTAATAGTTTGACTTTGCATTATCGGTCGAACTACATTGGCTTTCCGGTGGTCACTTTTTGTGAATTTGATTGAGGCATTCACTGAAAATCTATGGCCTAAGGGTTAGAGTTTTTTTACTTCGCCCAATTTCATTGTCAAGTTCGCTTCGCTATTACTTTGTGGCTATTGCGTGAGGGATTAGCTGGTGCTTACGGCGAATGTGGGGAGTGTTCTCTCATTTGATTGAGCATTTTGCTAGCCATGGCATAGAACATTCAAATTAGTGTTTTAATAGATTTTCTAATATAACGGTACCTAGGTCATATTGGACTTGGCCAAAATTTATCATCAAGCTTGGCTACTAACTTCGTGTTTTTTTGCGTGAGGTGTTACATGTAGCTGAATGCTTACTGTGAGTAAATTCTGTTTAAAAAAATTAAATAAATAAAAAAAATTGCTTGTATATGGGCGGGTAGGGTTACAGAAAACAGAATTTATTGTGCACAGCCATTGTTGTCAAGTTGGTTGACCGGTAAATATTGAGCTACACGTTTTATTTCTCCTGCAACTTGGTTGGAATTTATTGTAGCTAGATTTGTGCTATTATAGATGAATCTGGTTGATAGTATTTTGACGAATGAAGTAAGGCGGGTCGATTTATTTCATGGCAGCCATTTTGGAAGTAAGTATTGCGGTTTATTGAATATTTTCATTTGCATTTTTGTGGAGTCTCGCAATTCACACCATGACAGAACTGGTACCAGTAGACGTATAGACAGCACATACTGAACAAGTCCGGGAGAATTCATTGACGGAGAATTCTCTTATTACTGGGGTAGATGTTTCCAGTTTCGGAATTAATTAAAAAGCATGTAGGGGAATTGCGGACTGAGATGGACACTCTAGCGAGGAAGGTTATGGGGCAGATGAACTCGCTAAATACAAAGAGTGGAACAAAATTTGGATCAATATGCAAATCGGGTTAATCAGATGGAGGAAGTAGTAGGCATGATTAAGGAGGAACTGGGTACCCAGGATGTTCAATTGACAGAGCATGATACCCAATTGAAGGGGGTTAATACTCAATTGGACGGACATGGATACTAGATTAGGGGCAGGGGTAACCAACTTCAGGGAACAACTTGGAATGATAATGACCATGATGCAAGGCCAGGGTTAGAGGGGTGAGGGCTGATGCTAGTTCAGTGCAGACCGGTGGCGGTGCTGTTAGGCCGTCACCGGGTAACGTTGAGCAGGGAAGTTTGTCTAAGGTCAATGTTGTGCAAACGCTGGGGTTGGGGGGTAGGGAGTGCAATGCTGGCGAGGGTACCCAGCATGCACCTTATACGCATACAGGGGTGGTGAATGCTTGCGAGGGGTCAGGGCATCATCAGAGGGTGGAACACGCTTCTGTGCCCATCTTTGCCCCTTTCGTCCCTACGCATAGTAAGGTTGGGGAGGAGCACAAGGGTAGCCATTCCTCTCCACCCAATGACCATTCTTACATTGCACATTGTCAGGAGGACAAATGAGATAATTTAATTGGACCAAACGTTTCGCGACCTATCCGGCAACATAAAGCGAGTTTTCTCCGTGATCCTCCACCAGTACGCTGGCATAGCCGTAGCCCCTTATCACGTGGCCGTAGCCGCTCAACGTCACATTTTACACGTAGTAGTAGCCGTCCACTTCCGAAAACATTAGTTTTTTCCGGCGATGCAAAAGATTGGTCTCCGTTTAAAATTAAATTTGAATTAGAAGTTCAAGATCGGAAATGGAGTAAGGCGAGATCTCTAAAGCGTTTGACTGAGTGCATGCATGGCAAGGTCATCCGGTATTACTCTGTCTTACCGAAAACAGTTTGTAATTATGTTGATGAGCTGTTTGGAGCCTTATGACTGCCTCGTCGGGTGGCGCAGGTATGAGTGCTGCTGCTAGAGGCGTTACTGTGTCTCGAGCTCGGGAGGGGGCAATGGTAGTTCCGGTCAGGGTCGGATCAGTTCCAGTGAGTGCTATAGTGGATACAGGTTTACAGTCATGAGTCAGGACTTATTTGAAAAGCTAGGGCTTGCAGGGCTGTCATCCACTCCCATTAAGCTAACTGGTGCATTTCGGGGTACGGCCAGTATGGGAATGTTAGTTCGAAAAGTTCCCCTTTCTGTTACAGCGTTAATTGCTCTGAGACATGGTTGTAAGTAGTATATAGGGGACGGAAACCCGCGTATTGACCTTTGACCTCAGAAATTTGCATATCACGTGACAGAGGGCAAAGGTCAATGAGTGCACTTGAGTTGACCTGTATCCTTTCATCTTGTCTTTGACCTTGGATCATGTTTAGACATGTTAGGGGTTTTCCCATCACGTGCGGTATGACGTCACTTCCGGTCTGGGTGAATGGGGCGTGACCTGTGAACATGATAGGACATGTACTGACCTATCTGTGGGTTTTTCCCTACAATATCGTTCACCTTCGTGTTTTTTCGGTGAGGTGCGAAGGGTATGTCCATGTCCGTGTCTTTTCGGTGAGATGGGAACATGATAGGCCATGTACTGTCTGTGGGGGTTTTTTCCCGCCAGAATTTCGCTGTCGTCTGCTTGGGGTTGTCACGTGCCGAACACCTGGCTCCCCGAATTGCAACATTGTTGCACAAGGATTGCCGTATATCCGGGTCCTTTAGCAATACCATTGATGGGATGCGTGTACTGACTTGTATTTGGGGAATCACGGGGAGATTAGGTGATAGTTCAAGGTCATATTGAATGATAGGAATGCGTGTACTGACCTTTTCATCTGTGGTTTACATCCGGGGGCTTATATCCGGGTCCTTTAGCTGTGGGTTCCGGGTACATCCGAGTTTACACGGAAACAGTCGGGTAGTTACGGAGGAAGACACGGAGGTGACCGAAGATGTCACGGAGGTGCCCGAAGAGACACGGAGGTTACCGAAGATGTCACGGAGGTCACCGAAGAGACACGGATGTGGCCGAAGATGTCACGGAGGTTACCGAAGAGACACGGAGGTGCCCGAAGAGTCACGGAGGTTACCGAAGATGTCAAGGAGGTCACCGAAGAGACACGGAGAGGTGTATGACGTCACTTCCAGTCTGCGTGAATCGGGCGTGACCTGGGTATGACTGTATGGGATGTACTGACTTGGTTCTGGGTTTTTTCCATCATGCGGCGGTCACGTGATTAGGAGTGCATGTACGGACTTGTATGCCGTCCATTCATTTGAGTCGGGGACTTGGGGTCCCTACGGAAGGATTTTGCAAGTCATGGGTGGGTGTATGTAAAATGAGGATTTGTCTCGAAAATATAAAAAGCGGAACACGGACTTTACCTCTAAAATAGGGGAAAACCCCTATCAACTCTATCCCAAAGGGCTAATATTGGTCCCTGGCTTATCGGGTTCTGCCTGGAGTGGGTGTATGTAAAATTAGGATTTGTCCCGAAAATATAAAAAGCGGAACACGGACTTTACCGCTAAAATAGGGCAAAATTCCTATCAACCAAATGATATAGGGTGGGGGAGTGGGTGTATGTAAAATTAGGATTTGTCCCGAAAATATAAAAAGCGGAACACGGACTTAACCGCTAAAATAGGGGAAAACTCCTATCAACCCTATCCCAAAGGGGTAATATCGGTCCCCTGGCTTATCGGGGCCTGCTGAGAGAGTTGGGGAGTGGGTGTATGTAAAATGAGGATTTGTCCCCGAAAATATAAAAAAGCGGAATACGGACTTTACCCCTACAATAGAGGAAAACCCCTATCGATCCTATCCCAAAGGGCTAATATCGATCCCCGGGCTTATCGGGTTCTGCCTGGAGTGGGTGTATGTAAATTTAGGATTTGTCCCGAAATTATAAAAAGCGGAACACGGACTTTACCCTACAATAGGGGAAAACTCCTATCAACCTTGTCCCAAAGGGGTAATATCGGTCGCTGGCTTATCGGGGCCTGCCTATCAAGTCATGGGTGGGTGTATATAAATTTCCCCCGGAAAAAAGCGAAATCCGGACTTTACAATAGGGGCCTGTATTATACAATATACGGGAAAATGCCTGTATGGGGTATGGGGGGTGGTAATTTTTGTTTGTGAGTGGGATCCGACTGGACTAATGTATCGTCCGTTTTCATCATTTTGCGCTGGCCGTAGTATAGAAAGCAGGCAATCTGGGGTTTCGTGGAGGTTAGTTGAGTGATTGAGGGCCCATACCTGGTCAAATGGACCGTGTGGGTATCAGTTTTACATCCGGGTCCTCATCTTACATTTAGGAGTAGTATAGAAAGCAACAATTTTGGGGCCCCGAGCTCCGAGCTCCTGCCTGCCTCATCCCCGAGCTCCGAGCTCGCGACTACTCCATCCCCGAGCTCCGAGCTCCCGTCGTTACGCCTTAACGCCCGTCGTTACGCCTTAACGCCCTAACATAACGCCATGACGCCATGATATACACAGATGAAAGAAAAACAACAACAACAAGGATGAGAGATGAGAGAACAACAACAACATGTTTTTGTTTCATATGTTTTATTCTCCCCTCCAGTACATCATACCCACGCTGGGGGAGCCGCGTTGGGTATGTTTACAATTCAAGAAGACTTGTCCAATCAGAGGCCGCCATTTGGCGCTGTATCAGTCATATTCGTTCTTGCCCGTTACTGCGTTAGATGTATTCTCGGCTGCTCTTGTCCAATCAGAAGTCGCCGTTTCAGAAACTTTCATTTTTGTTCGGTGTGACCTAATCGTGGTCGGGCAGGCCTGGATATTGTTCGGGCAGCATGTCCTGAAAGAGTTGTTTGCGCATCCTGATCGCATTTTCCAGGGCCTCAGTGGGTGGTAGCCCCATATCCTCTTCCAAGTGACGCTTGGTCTTCATAATGGACCTGTGCGTGGGGTCGCCTTTCATTTCAAGCGGTAGTAAGGTATACTGTTCATAGATCGTCATGGTTGTTTTCCTGATGCAGGGGCGCAATTGGGTGTACGCCTGTTGTAAGTTATCCTGTCCGGCGTTCTCAATCGCTGCAGCATGAGTATTGATAGCTGCTGTCACAATACGATCCCAGAAGGAAGGTTCTGCCTCACTTTCCTGTTATGTAGGCTGACTATCTGAGGTCGAGCTCTCCGTATCAGTATATAGACTCTCAGCAATCTTACTTTCCTGGGATGTAGGCTGACTATCTGAGGTCAAGCTCTCCTTATCAGTAGATAGACTCTCATCAATTTCTGTATCGGCTTCTTGTGCCTCGGAGTCTTCAATCCCATGTATATTTTTCTCGTGTCGCATCATATTGTAACGTCTGGTGAACGTGCGTTGGCACTCAGAGCAAGTATAAGCCATATTGATGGTTGAACGTCGACTGTGCGTGTTTTGGCAATACACTTGCTTTTATAGACAGTAACGCCCGTCAACGCTTAGCTTAACGCCTCAACGCCCTGGTGAACTAGCTCAGAAGCCCTGATTTTCATGGAATTGCCACCAATACATCGAAATGCAGTGACGCCCGTCAACGCCCGTCGTTACGCCTTAACGCCCGTCTCAACGCCCGTCAACACCCGTCGTTACGCCTTAACGCCCGTCTCAATACCTTAACGCCCTATCTTTACGCCTTAACGCTCGTCTCAGCGCTTTAACGAGCGATAAAGGGCTTTTGGAGGCCCATAAACCTTTGTACTCTGAGTGCACTTTCGGTCACGTGACCGGAAGTGACCTTTGACCAGGTGACCGGAAGTGACCTTTGACCCTGCGCTGCTCGGAAGTGACATCATCGTACGCAGGCGCTCACACACATACCTGGTGCACCCTGTACCCGTACGGGCTATAGGGTACACCAGGGTGTGGGTGCACCAGGTATGTGTGTGTGCGCCTGCGTACGATGACGTCACTTCCGAGCAGCGCAGGGTCAAAGGTCACTTCCGGTCACCTGGTCAAAGGTCACTTCCGGTCACGTGACCGAAAGTGCACTCAGAGTTCAAAGGTTAATCGGCCTCCAAAAGCCCTTTATCGCTCGTTAAGGCGCTGAGACGGGCGTTAAGGCGTAAAGATAGGGCGTTAAGGCATTGAGACGGGCGTTAAGGCGTAACGACGGGTGTTGACGGGCGTTGAGACGGGCGTTAAGGCGTAACGACGGGCGTTGACGGGCGTCACTGCATTTCGATGTATTGGTGGCAATTCCATGAAAATCAGGGCTTCTGAGCTAGTTCAGCAGGGCGTTGAAGCGTTAAGCTAAGCGTTGACGGGTGTTACTGTCTATAAAAGCAAGTGTATTGCCAAAACACGCACAGTTGACGTTCAACCATCACTATGGCTTATACTTGCTCTGAGTGCCAACGCACGTTCACCAGACGTTACGATATGATGCGACACGAGAAAAACATACATGGGATTGAAGACTTCGAGGCACAAGAAGCCGATACAGAAATTGATGAGAGTCTATCTACTGATAAGGAGAGCTTGACCTCCGACAGTCAGCCTACATCCCAGGAAAGTGAGATTGCTGAGAGTCTATATACTGATACGGAGAGCTTGACCTACATACCAGGAAAGTGAGGCAGAACCTTCCTTCTGGGATCGTATTGTGACAGCAGCTATCAATACTCATGCTGCAGCGATCGAGAACGCCGGATAGGATAACTTACAACAGGCGTACACCCAATTGCACCCCTGCATCAGGAAAACAACCATGACGATCTATGAACAGTATACCTTACTACCGCTTGAAATGAAAGGCGACCCCACGCACAGGTCCATTATGAAGACCAAGCGTCACTTGGAAGAGGATATGGGGCTACCACCCACTGAGGCCCTGGAAAATGCGATCAGGATGCGCAAACAACTCTTTCAGGACATGCTGCCCGAACAATATCCAGGCCTGCCCGACCACGATTAGGTCACACCGAGCAAAGATGAAAGTTTCTGAAACGGCGACTTCTGATTGGACAAGAGCAGCCGAGAATACATCTAACGCAGTAACGGGCAAGAACGAATATGACTGATACAGCGCCAAATGGCGGCCTCTGATTGGACAAGAGTCTTCTTGAATTGTAAACATACCCAACGCGGCTCCCCCAGCGTGGGTATGATGAACTGGAGGGGAGAATAAACCATATGAAAAAAAACATGTTGTTGTTGTTCTCTCATCTCTCATCCTTGTTGTTGTTGTTTTCCTTTCATCTGTGTATATCATGGCGTCAAGGCGTTATGCTAGGGCGTTAAGGCGTAACGACGGGCGTTAAGGCGTAACGACGGGAGCTCGGAGCTCGGGGATGGAGTAGTCGGGAGCTCGGACCTCGGGGATGAGGCAGGCAGGAGCTCGGAGCTCGGGGCCCCAAAATTGTTGCTTCCTATACTACTCCTAAATGTAAGATGAGAACCCGGATGTAAAACTGATACCCCACACGGTCCATTTGACCAGGTATGGGCCCTCAATCACTCAACAAACCTCCACGAATCCCCAGAATGCCTGCTTTCTATACTACGGCCAGCGCAAAATGATGAAAACGGACGATACATTAGTCCAGTCGGATCCCACTCACAAACAAAAATTACCACCCCCCATACCCCATACAGGCATTTTCCCGTATATTGTATAATACAAGCCCCTATTGTAGAGTCGGGTTCCGTTTTTCCGGAGGTATATTTTCCCACTGACTTATCTATTACTTTGGGGCTGGGATTGATAGGGACACTTTGGGACAAGGTTGATAGGAGTTTTCCCCTATTGTAGGGTAAAGTCCGTGTTCCGCTTTTTATAGTTTCGGGACAAATCCTAAATTTACATACACTCACCCGATTGACTTGATAGGCAGGTCCCGATAAGCCCGGGGACCGATATTAGCCCTTTTGGATAGGGTTGATAGAGATTTTCCCCTATTTTAGGGGTAAAGTCCGTGTTCCGTTTTTTATATTTTCGGAACAAATCCTAAATTTACATACACCCACTCCAGGCAGAACCCGATAAGCCCGGGGACCGATATTAGCCCTTTGGGATAGGATTGATAGGGATTTTCCTCTATTGTAGGGGTAAAGTCCGTGTTCCGCTTTTTCATATTTTCGGGGACAAATCCTCATTTTACATACACCCACTCCCCAACTCTCTCAGCAGGCCCCGATAAGCCAGGGGACCGATATTACCCCTTTGGGATAGGGTTGATAGGAGTTTTCCCCTATTTTAGCGGTCAAGTCCGTGTTCCGCTTTTTATATTTTCGGGACAAATCCTAATTTTACATACACCCACTTCCCCACCCTATATCATTTGGTTGATAGGAATTTTTCCCTATTTTAGCGGTGAAGTCCGTGTTCCGCTTTTTATATTTTCGGGACAAATCCTAAGTTTACATACACCCACCCATGACTTGCAAAATCCTTCCGTAGGGACCCCAAGTCCCCGACTCAAATGAATGGACGGCATACAAGTTCGTACATGCACTCCTAATCACGTGACCGCCGCATGATGGAAAAAACCCAGAACCAAGTCAGTACATCCCATAGTCATACCCAGGTCACGCCCGATTCACGCAGACTGGAAGTGACGTCATACACCTCTCCGTGTCTCTTCGGTGACCTCCGTGACATCTTCGGTGGCCTCCGTGACTCTTCGGTAACCTCCGTGACATCTTCGGCCACCTCCGTGTCTCTTCGGTGACCTCCGTGACATCTTCGGTAACCTCCGTGTCTCTTCGGGCACCTCCGTGACATCTTCGGCCACCTCCGTGTCTTCCTCCGTAACTACCCGACTGTTCCCGTGTAAACTCGGATGTACCCGGAACCCACAGCTAAAGGACCCGGATATAAGCCCCCGGATGTAAACCACAGATGAACAGGTCAGTACACGCATTCCTATCATTCAATATGACCTTGAACTATCACCTGATCTCCCCGTGATTCCCCAAATACAAATCAGTACACGCATCCCATCAATGGTATTGCTAAAGGACCCGGATATAGGGCAATCCTGGTGCACCCTGTACCCTATAGCCCGTACGGGCTATAGGGTACACCAGGGTGTGGGTGCACCAGGTATGTGTGTGTGCGCCTGCGTACGATGACGTCACTTCCGAACAGCGCAGGGTCAAAGGTCACTTCCGGTCACCTGGTCAGAGGTCACTTCCGGTCACGTGACCGAAAGTGCACTCAGAGTTCAAAGCTTAATCGGCCTCCAAAAGCCCTTTATCGCTCGTTAAGGCGCTGAGACGGGCGTTAAGGCGTAAAGATAGGGCGTTAAGTTATTGAGACGGGCGTTAAGGCGTAAGGACGGGTGCTGACGGGCGTTGAGACGGGCGTTAAGGCGTAACGACGGGCGTTGACGGGCGTCACTGCATTTCGATGTATTGGTGGCAATTCCATGAAAATCAGGACTTCTGAGCTAGTTCACCAGGGCGTTGAAGCGTTAAGCTAAGCGTTGACGGGTGTTACTGTCTATAAAAGCAAGTGTATTGCCAAAACACGCACAGTGGACGTTCAACCATCACTATAGCTTATACTTGCTCTGAGTGCCAACGCACGTTCACCAGACGTTACGATATGATGCGACACGAGAAAAACATACATGGGATTGAAGACTTCGAGGCACAAGAAGCCGACACAGAAATTGATGAGAGTCTATCTACTGATAAGGAGAGCTTGACCTCCGATAGTCAGCCTACATCCCAGGAAAGTGAGATTGCTGAGAGTCTATATACTGATACGGAGAGCTTGACCTCAGATAGTCAGCCTACATACCAGGAAAGTGAGGCAGAACCTTCCTTCTGGGATCGTATTGTGACAGCAGCTATCAATACTCATGCTGCAGCGATCGAGAACGCCGGACAGGATAACTTACAACAGGCGTACACGCAATTGCGCCCCTGCATCAGGAAAACAGCCATGACAATCTATGAACAGTATACCTTACTACCGCTTGAAATGAAAGGCGACCCCACGCACAGGTCCATTATGAAGACCAAGCGTCACTTGGAAGAGGATATGGGGCTACCACCCACTGAGGCCCTGGAAAATGCGATCAGGATGCGCAAACAACTCTTTCAGGACATGCTGCCCGAACAATATCCAGGCCTGCCCGACCACGATTAGGTCACACCGAGCAAAGATGAAAGTTTCTGAAACGGCGACTTCTGATTGGACAAGAGCAGCCGAGAATACATCGAACGCAGTAACGGGCAAGAACGAATATGACATACAGCGCCAAATGGCGGCCTCTGATTGGACAAGAGTCTTCTTGAATTGTAAACATACCCAACGCGGCTCCCCCAGCGTGGGTATGATGTACTGGAGGGGAGAATAAACCATATGAAAAAAAACATGTTGTTGTTGTTCTCTCATCTCTCATCCTTGTTGTTGTTGTTTTCCTTTCATCTGTGTATATCATGGCGTCAAGGCGTTATGCTAGGGCGTTAAGGCGTAACGACGGGCGTTAAGGCGTAACGACGGGAGCTCGGAGCTCGGGGATGGAGTAGTCGGGAGCTCGGAGCTCGGGGATGAGGCAGGCAGGAGCTCGGAGCCCCAAAATTGTTGCTTTCTATACTACTCCGAAATGTAAGATGAGAACCCGGATGTAAAACTGATACCCCACACGGTCCATTTGACCAGGTATGGGCCCTCAATCACTCAACAAACCTCCACGAATCCCCAGAATGCCTGCTTTCTATACTACGGTCAGCGCAAAATGATGAAAACGGACGATACATTAGTCCAGTCGGATCCCACTCACAAACAAAAATTACCACCCCCCCCATACCCCATACAGGCATTTTCCCGTATATTGTATACTACAGGCCCCTATTGTAAAGTCCGGGTTCCGCTTTTTTCCGGAGGAAATTTATATACACCCACCCATGACTTGATAGGCAGGCCCCGATAAGCCCGGGGACCGATATTAGCCCTTTTGGATAGGGTTGATAGAGGTTTTCCCCTATTTTAGGGGTAAAGTCCGTGTTCCGTTTTTTATATTTTTGGGACAAATCCTAAATTTACATACACCCACTCCAGGCAGAACCCGATAAGCCCGGGGACCGATATTAGCCCTTTGGGATAGGATTGATAGGAGTTTTCCCCTATTGTAGGGTAAAGTCCGTGTTCCGCTTTTCGTGACAAATCCTAAATTTACATACACCCACCCGATTGACTTGATAGGCAGGTCCCGATAAGCCCGGGGACCGATATTAGCCCTTTTGGATAGGGTTGATAGAGGTTTTCCCCTATTTTAGGGGTAAAGTCCGTGTTCCGTTTTTTATGTTTTCGGGACAAATCCTAAATTTACATACACCCACTCCAGGCAGAACCCGATAAGCCCGGGGACCGATATTAGCCCTTTGGGATAGGATTGATAGGGGTTTTCCTCTATTGTAGGGGTAAAGTCCGTGTTCCGCTTTTTCATATTTTCGGGGACAAATCCTCATTTTACATACACCCACTCTCCAACTCTCTCAGCAGGCCCCGATATTACCCCTTTGGGATAGGGTTGATAGGAGTTTTCCCCTATTTTAGCGGTAAAGTCCGTGTTCCGCTTTTTATATTTTCGGGACAAATCCTAATTTTACATACAGCCACTCCCCCACCCTATATCATTTGGTTGATAGGAATTTTTCCCTATTTTAGCGGTGAAGTCCGTGTTCCGCTTTTTATATTTTCGGGACAAATCCTAAGTTTACATACACCCACCCATGACTTGCAAAATCCTTCCGTAGGGACCCCAAGTCCCCGACTCAAATGAATGGACGGCATACAAGTTCGTACATGCACTCCTAATCACGTGACCGCCGCATGATGGAAAAAACCAGAACCAAGTCAGTACATCCCATAGTCATACCCAGGTCACGCCCGATTCACGCAGACTGGAAGTGACGTCATACACCGCTCCGTGTCTCTTCGGTGACCTCCGTGACATCTTCGGTGACCTCCGTGACTCTTCGGTAACCTCCGTGACATCTTCGGCCACCTCCGTGTCTCTTCGGTGACCTCCGTGACATCTTCGGTAACCTCCGTGTCTCTTCGGGCACCTCCGTGACATCTTCGGCCACCTCCGTGTCTTCCTCCGTAACTACCCGACTGTTCCCGTGTAAACTCGGATGTACCCGGAACCCACAGCTAAAGGACCCGGATATAAGCCCCCGGATGTAAACCACAGATGAACAGGTCAGTACACGCATTCCTATCATTCAATATGACCTTGAACTATCACCTGATCTCCCCGTGATTCCCCAAATACAAATCAGTACACGCATCCCATCAATGGTATTGCTAAAGGACCCGGATATAGGGCAATCCTTGTGCAACAATGTTGCAATTCGGGGAGCCAGGTGTTCGGCACGTGACAACCCCAAGCAAACGACAGCGAAATTCTGGCGGGAAAAACCCCCACAGACAGTACATGGCCTATCATGTTCCCATCTCACCGAAAAGACACGGACATACCCTTCGCACCTCACCGAAAAAACACGAAGGTGAACGATATTGTAGGGGAAAACCCCACAGACAGGTCAGTACATGTCCTATCATGTTCACAGGTCACGCCCCATTCACCCAGTCCGGAAGTGACGTCATACCGCACGTGATGGGGAAAACCCTAACATGTCTAAACATGATCCAAGGTCAAAGACAAGATGAAAGGATACAGGTCAACTCAAGTGCACTCATTGACCTTTGACCTCTGTCACGTGATATGCAAATTTCTGGGGTCAAAGGTCAATACGCGGGTTTCCGCCCCCTATATACTACTGTTGTAGCCCCGGTGGTTCCGGATCTGTTGCTGGGCTCGGACTTTCTATCTGCATACGGCTGTATTGTTGACTTTAGGAAGAAGACTCTGTTCATTGGGAACATGGGGGTTCGTGCAGTGAAATGCTAACGCATGATGACAGGTTTGGACAGTTCCTTAGTTTAGTTCTCTTTTAGCGTTGGTAATGTTAGGGAGCATTGCAGATTGACAGTGGGCATTAGCATGTGGTGCCATCTAGCACACTGTTTTGAGTTGATTTTGACGTTGTTGATGTCTTTGTATATTCATGTAGGTGATGTGGCATTTTGGCTTGATGTTGTGTAGGTTGTTTTTTCTGGTTTTGGCGGGAAAGATAAAACAAAAGCCCAAGGGGCTTCAATATACGCCCGTATATCTGGAATTACACTGGTCCGAATATCAAGGTTATTTAATGGCCTTGATCCCAATTGGTAGCTAGCAATCCAGAGGAAGGTCTACGATTTTGTGCTTCTGAGAATGTTTCCCTTCAAATGGATTCCTTTCAGACGAGAAAAATGTTGATGAAGGAGGAAAAATGTGATGAAAGTGATGAAGTAAACCTTTCTTCTTGAGTTAATAAACAGGTATAAAGTTCAGAAAGGATCCCCTCCTCCTTAAATTAGTAAATCTATGGTTTTTATTTCACAGTTAACTGAATGTAGCTGTTTCTTACATGTATCAAACATCACAGGACAAATGCCATATACATGTAAGGGAGACAACTCTGAATATTCCAACCTGACACATATAGTTAGCTAAACTTGATTCAGTTTCGGGGGACTGTGATCTTGAGCTTTGACAAATTGATCTCAAAATGAATAAGGCTTCTCTTTGCCATGCGAGTAAGGTATACCCAAAGTTTGGTACCAATCGATACCTTGAAACTAGAGATATCGCATGGACAACAAATGTTAATGGATCTCTGGACAGAACGGAATATCGCATTAAATGACCTCTTCGACAGGCATATGAAAATGTGACTTTTAATGATTTCTTTGCTTTGAGTTGGGTACTTTATTGTCGGACAAATTTTACGCAGATTGTTCTTAGGTTTTTAGCCGGTTTTT
This sequence comes from Hanleya hanleyi, assembly GCA_036873755.1. Taxonomy (NCBI): domain Eukaryota; kingdom Metazoa; phylum Mollusca; class Polyplacophora; order Lepidopleurida; family Hanleyidae; genus Hanleya; species Hanleya hanleyi. The sequence continues at coordinate 33,228 of JAVTVY010013692.1, read as the reverse complement.
AGCCCATTTCAAAGTAGTGAAAGTTTTAGGTACAGTTCCATATTCTTATGGAATGTTTTTTTATAATCGGGAACACTACTGGAGTTTTAGACTTTGCCAGGCGATGTTATGCCCTTCCCCTAAAAGAAAAGGAAATAGGGTGTAGTGAGAACAGGTTTGCTCACTGTCTCTCATAATAGACTATTAACGAGTATAGTCGTAGATTAATGTAGGGAGACCATATAGAGTGGTCTCCCCTTGATTATAGAGTGGTTCTTATTATTATAGAGTGGTCTCCCCTCGATAGAGGTCGCTGATTGGAGAATAGCCCCAACCTGTAACCATTTCGGTCATCTATACGCGGTAAGACTGACCTGGGATCGTGTGTATCCATTCTCAGCCTACTTTCGGCAAGTGCAAGAGGGAATTTCCAGAAATCAAAAACACGTGACTTCGTCAGCCAATCAGCTAAAGTCTACCGACGTAACCCCAACGTTACCCGCCATTTTCGAGTCATGTGATGTCCTACTTGCTGAAAATTACAGATCTACCACACCTCTTGGATGATACGAAAGTTATTCATACCTATATATTTTGTAAGCCCAGACAATATCTGTTTCAGAAGTGGTATGAATACCTGTAATTTATCAGATTTCTCGAGTCTGTTCTCCGCCGGATGAAGGCCGAACAGAATCCGGTAAAACACCGGATATCGCTCCGCAATAATGGAGACACACGATTCGCAAGCCATCTTATGGATGGCGAAGTGTACGCAAATGAGAATAGCCCGTGAGAGTAACTCGCGAGCTTGGTAAAGAAGACAGACAACATACTGACTTGGGACTGTCAAGACGTGACAGACAGTTTCTCCCGGGGAATAGCCAGCAGGTAGGCCTGCCTGTTGCACTGGCTAAAACCTCTGTAGGTGTAGTTACTACAAATTGGTGTTCAGAATTACTATTGCTATTGTTTGGTCCAAAAAATCGGGTTACCATATTATGAGATAGGAAAATGTGTTCTATAGTGAGATGAGCAATTAGCAGGTCCAGGTAAATATCGGCATATCCCGACTTACGATAGTTAAAAGCTAATACCAGTATGACGTTCCAGCCAGTCCAAAGCACCTGTGGTTTTATTCCTCAGAAATTGAAAATTTTAATCTGTGTCCGAGAAATTAACATCGAGCTCACCAATATTCAGGCTACAGGGATCGACATCTAGATGTGAAATAACTCCTCGGAAATTTGCAGAACTCTGCGAGTAGGCCATTGGAAATTTAATATGACGACCAAGAGGGCTGCAGGAATGAAGAACTGTGTTTTCATCCTTCTTCAAAAATTCATCCAAAACTATTTTAACTAACTGTAGATAATCACGCTCGAACTTACCGTGCCGCCGTTACGAATGGGAATTACATAAATGAATAATTAAAAAAATTCGGACCAAAACTCGTTCAAAACTTGTCTTTCACTAATATGACGTCACCAATGTGAGCATCATGGATTGGTTCACATTTCTAGTAGGGCTTGGCCCATAGACATTTGATCAGTTTTAGCTTCTTACGATGACAACGGTAATATTCAGAGGCGTTACAAGCCACCCTGACCCCTTCAGACTGCAGTTCCTCAAATTGCCTTGGCCAGATAGGATCAAATGACCACAACTTGACCTTGCATGATAAAATAGCCGCTTTCAATGAACAATTCAGCAGTTTGTAATATTCATAATCAGTTGGTTGGTATTAACCAACAAGCATGTTACTGAGACTGGATGACCCAAAGTCACCCTGAATAACATCAAAATGACCACAAGTAATGTTTTGCATGAACATATGCCCAACTATCATTACAAACAAATCGCATGTGAAAGCAACTTTACGGTTAGGCCACTTTTCTTGGCCAGCATGTATCCTTCGGACGTGGATCTGTGTTCTTCAAACCACGTGGATCTGTGTTCTTCAAACCACATGTACGGTAGTAGAATTGTTATCATTATCAATGGTTTTCACCAAATTGGACACGCCCAATAAATTACTACAGTTGCTCCTATTGAATATTTCAAACACAAGTCAGTATATTTTAGGTTTCAACCTTTGTGGGGTCCTCTTAAGGATTGTCAGTGAAAGCCTAAATGTGCACGGTTGGGTCCGTTGGTATTCGTACTCGTGCACGATTGGATCCGTTGGTATCCGTACTCGTGCACGGTTGGGTCCGTTGGTATCCGTACTCGTGCACGGTTGGGTCCGTTGGTATCCGTACTCGTGCACGGGATACAGTCACATAATATCCCTCGGGACATGCTGACGGAATTTCTTTAAACTGTTGGCAGCGCAAAAGCTGGAACAATTCGACGGCAACGGAGTCTCCCCTACAAGACGCATTACCCCGGGAGTGTCCGAATTTCATCATGTGAATGCTTTTCTACAACACGGCCAGGACTTTCATCTGATTGGATGACGTGGTGCATGTCTGATGACACACAGCTTGGCAAAAGACTATTGCACACGTGTGTAATAAATTAAACACAGCATTAACTTTTTATTAAGTCATTTATATAAGTTTTCCAGAACACTTTATTCTTCAAGGTCATCAGTTGCTCAGAACCATTTAGTATCTTACGATATCCGTCAAACCTATATAGTGTTACAGGTGCAATCTAACACCTCTTTAACAAGTACACACCAGCGTTGATTGTTCAAAAGACATATCAATCTGTGTACAATAAAACGTCCTTTTCGCTTGCGTGTAACCTTCGACAGAGCTTCATGTTTACCTATCTATAATGGAGTATTTCCATACTTGCCCATGAGTTAATCCATTATTTTCCAACATACAGGATTTCGGTAGTCTTCTTTCGAATATCTTCCTCATCCCAGGAATCGATGAGTAGGCCTTCATTGAAAAACGACCTGGATCGCCAATGAATATGTTCACATTTCTTCGAGCAAGGAATTTCACCCAATCAAATACAGCGGTGCCAAACTCTGCATCATAAAGCATATCTCCGAGAAGAACTACCTCCCATCTTGGGTCGAACTGTCCGATAATGTTTGACGCGTCTACGTTCAGGCTGACCTTATTCGCAATGGCATTCAACCGGATTGCAGTCAGGGCAACTAAAATATAAAACATTATGGATTGAACAAGTTTCATCAAAATGAAGTGCTCTGATTTAGCGAGTATTCGGCCACCAACGAAGTGTTGTTGAATGAAATATTGCATATGAACTAATATTTACAATGCGTTATCTCTTTGTACCTTGAGTAATTGCTAGATATTGGGTCTGAGGATTCTACAAATAACAGCATATTACCGGAGACAGACATGCAGCTAAACCAGACTAGCGCTAATACATTCGCAGAGACACGTAAAGCCATGCAGATAAACCAGACTAGACCTATTGTCCTTCATACGTTCACAGAGACACGTACAGGCACGCAGATAAACCAAACTAGCGCTCTTTTCCTTCAGAGTTCGCAGATAGACAGGCATGCAGATAAACCAGACTAGACCTATTGTCCTTCATACGTTCACAGGGATACCTACAGGCATGCAGATAAACCAGACTAGACCTATTGCCCTTCAAACGGTCACAGACACGTACAGGCATGCAGATAAACCAGACTAGCGCTCTTGTCTTTCAGAGTTCACAGATAGACAGGCATGCAGATGAACCAGACTAGACCTATTGTCCTTCATACGTTCACAGAGATACGTACAGGCATGCAGATAAACCAGACTAGCAGCACTGTTCTTCATATGTTCACAAAGACACGTACAGGCATGCAGTTGAATCAGATTAGCAGTATTGTCATACGACAGGCATGCAGCTAAATCACACTTGCGGTACATTTCTTCGTAACAGGGAGACATACATGTAGCTAACCCAATCTACCAGCACTGTTGTTCAAACATTCACAGAGAGACCGCTAAACCAGACTGGCGCTATTGTCCCTCGTACGTTCATAGAGACAGGCATGCATACTGCTCTTTATACCATCATAGAGAGACATGCAGCTAACTCAGACCTGGGACGAGTATAGAGGGATATGAAACGCGGCTCCTCTCTTTGAACTAGGGTTTGTCTCGCTAATTGATATGTTAATGAGTGATTAGTGATTGGTTAATTAGTACGCCTCGTCACTGATTGGCTTTTGTGCGCAAAAGACCGTCACGTGTGCTTCGCTGCGAGTCCCGCCCTGTTTCGCTGGTCAATGCTGGGCGAATACACGTGCTTGTCAACAAGGCTCCATTAACGTGAACGCCAGTCAACTCAATTTAGGCCAAGATTGGTGACCAAAAAAATCCTTTACAGCTTAACGAGTGGCAAAAGGAATACATCATGCAAACGACAAGAAACAAAACTAGTGCACAGAGAAAAAAAATCTAAAAAAACATATGACTCAAAAGAGTAGTTCAATCACAAAAACGTACAAGAATTGTGAGATTTGTTCAGAATTCTACATATTTGGCATTTTTACGATTTTCACGAGCAATTATTTACAAAAACGAAAATGGAAAATTAAAACATTTTGCGTACTGTCAATGAAATGCTTGCATATTTTGTAAAAACTAGCACAGATATACTTCAAAAATTGAGATAAATGAGAAGTTTGATCGCAAAGAAGGGGAAAAATGAGTTTTTCCTTGCCGCGCCAGCCGCTCAGTTATCGGCAACGCAGAGCGGTCGAAAGTTGTCATGAAAATATGCATCTTTTCGATGAAAAACCCTCAAAAGTTTCTTCTCTCAAAATAGTACCCGTCTCGATCAAATAATCTGATGCCAATTACTGCAGAAGAACGTCTATAAATCTGGTAAAATCTGGTAAAATCTGGAATGAATTCGTGACGAAAACTAGGCGATGCAAAGGCTCACGCGCGTAGAGCGCGAGACCTGGCAGGCGAGACATACATTCAGCGTGAGCTCGCGGCGGCGCCTTTGATGTCGGGGTACGTTTCATATCCCTTTAATATTCGTCCCAGCTCAGACTAGTGCTACTGTTCTTTATACCTTAAAGAGAGACAGGCATGCAACTAACCCAGTCTACCAGTATTATCTTTCATACGTTCATAGAGAGACAGACATGCAGCTAAACCAGACTATAGCGGTACTGTTCTTCATACCTTCACAGAGAGACGTAAGTAGTATGTAAAGCGTAAAAAACCGTCCCTTTTCCAGGGAGGTAACTTGATTCCAGGTTACAATATAGGAAGCGGCCATTCACGGCCTTTGACCTATGAGGCCGCGTGGAGGTCAAGTGCATTATAGTTCCGGCAGGTGGCGCCACCAGGTCACGTGACCTTTTTATTCCTCCGCGGTGATGCGGTCTGGCGGTGATAGAAAATAGTCCCATGTCAACCAAGTGACTTCCAATGTTAATGTATATGGGGAATGCCTAAAAAGAGTATGGGAATAGACTTTTGGGACCGAGGTGGGCCCCTAGTGGACCGATTGGGTCGAGTGAGGTGTCAAAGTGAAGCCCTCCTCCAGGGCTATCAAGTCATGGGTGGGTTCATGTAAAAGTTTCTCCAGAAAAAAATATAAAAAGCGCAACACGGACTTTACCCCTAAAATAGGGGAAAACCCCTATCAACCCTGTCCAAAAGAGCTAATATCGGTCTCCGGGCTTATCGGGACCTGCCTATCAAATCATGGGTGGGTACATGTTTCTCCAGAAAAAAAAAAAAAAATGCGGAACACGGACTTTACCTCTACAATAGGGGCCTGTATTATACAATATACGGGAAAATGCCTGTATGGGGTATGGGGGGGGGAGGGGGTGGTCATTTCTTGTGGATTTTACTATGGGTTGTTTGGTCGAAAAACACGATGAGAAGGGTCCCGGAGCTAAGCGGTGAAATTTTTTTAAAAGTTCACCGAGGTCTGTATATAGGCCCATATAGGCCCATACTGGCTATAGGGGATAGGTCCATACTGGGAAATGCATACATGTTCATTGCGATATGGGTTGTTTGGTCTTGTTTTTCACGTCTTACCATGTAGAACACAATATGAGGGGTCTCGAAGTTAAGCGGTGAATTTTTTTTGAAAAGTTCACGGAGGTCTGGATAAGCCCATATAGGCCCATACTGGCTTTGGGGGATAGGTCCATACTGGGAAATTCACACATTTTCATTGTGATATGGGTTGTTTGGTCTTGTTTTTCGCGTCTAACCATGTAGAACACGATGGGAGGGGGCCCGAAGTTAAGCGGTAATTTTTTTTTTGAAAAGTCCACGTACCGGGTAGGTCTGTATATAGCCCCATAGGCCTACTGGCTCAGTGGATAGGTCCATACTGGGTGGATGTTTTGTGGTCTAGGTGAGCCCCTGGTGGTCCTATGGTGTCGTATGCGGTCTTATTTTGAAGCTCTCGTGGAGGAGCATCCGACTGGACTAATGTATCGGCCGTTTTCAATATTCTGCGCATGCGCAGTCTGGCCGTAGTATTGAAAGCAGGCATTTTGGGGGTGCGTGGGGGTGTGTTTGGGGTAGAGATGGACCACTATTGGTCCAAATGGGTCGTGGAGCTTGTCAAAGTGAAGCTTTTGCGGGTTAGAGTCAGAATGGCGTGTTTTTATGGCAAGTCGCGTCAATCTGTGCATGCGCAGTTGGGTGTAGTAAGTAAAGTGGTCATTTTGGGGGTGCATGGGAGTGTGTTTGGAGTAGAGATGGACCACTATTGGTCCGAATGTGTCGTGGAAGGTGTCATTTTGTAGCTCTCGGGGTGTAGACCCCGATTTGAAGGGATGTCCACGGCATCTGTGATGTCATCGATGACGTCATCAGTACGAGTAGCAGCGAAAGTGGGTATTTTGGGGAAGTGAAGGAAGGTATTTGGTGTAGAGATGGACCATCTTTGGTTCGAATGCGTCGTGGGGGGTATCATCTTGTAGTTCTCGTGTTGCAGACCACCATTTGAGGAATGTTCAGGTCGGTGACGTCATCAGTAGGATAGTAGCCAAAGTGGGCAGTTTGGGGCAGTGAAAGAAGGTATTTGGTGTAGAGATGGACCATCCTTGGTCCGAATGCGTCATGTGGGATGTGCATTATACCACATCTTTGCTGTATTATACCATACCTGTCCTGCATTATACCAAATCTGTGCTGTATTATACAATATATGTTCTGTATTATACCAAATATGTGCTGTATTATACAGTATCTATCCTGTATTATACCAAATCTGTGCTGTATTGTACCATGTATGTCCTGTACTATACAATATATGTTCTGTACTATACAATATTTGTCCTCTATTACACCATATCTGTCCTGTATTATACCATATCTGTGCTGTATTATACCATATCTGTCCTGTGTTTACAATATCTGTCACGTATTATACAATGAAGGACACGTGTTCATTCCTATATGTGCAGACACCACCACCACCACCACCACCACCGAGCGTTGACTCCCGTCAACGCCCGGTGGTGGTGGTAGCTCCCGTGGGGCGGAGCTCGGTGATTTTACATCCGGGACCTTGTCAACATCTGGGTTTCCCAATGGGTTTTTCCCGTCGTTCCTCCGTCTTCCATCCGGGTACTGTGGTTTTACATCCGGGTCCTCATCTTACATCCGGGTTTTTCCATGTTTACCTTCACGTGACCGGAACCGGAAGTTGTCACAAGACAGGTGGCTCCCCGATATTGACCTACTACTTCCGACAGGGGGCGCCACCTGTCTTGTGACAACAACACAAAACTAGAGCTAAGGGCGATAATCACCCATGCCACAAAAATTTTGAAGATAAAAGTGAATATGAATATTTAAAGAAAAACTGGGGAAAAGACTCGACCCCCCTCGGCTACACCATAAATAACCTATTCCAAGAACACGGAATACCCATCGCACACATTTGTGACACCTAATCTCTAAGCCACCCTGGGAATTAGAGTCTCCCCACGTGGACACAAGTATACACGACTACCACACAAAGAAGGACAACCCAGACTTTATAAGAGCCACCACCCTTGAATATATCAACCAAAAATGGAACAATTACTTAAAAATCTATACAGATGGATCAAAAAACACAAGTAATAACACAGGATCAGCTTTTGTTATACCTGAGCTCAACATACAAAAGGGCTTCATACTTCCAGACAATAAGTCTGTATACACTAGTGAACTGATTGCTATAATTAAGGCTCTCGAATGGATCATCGAGCACAAACCAATCCGTGCTGCGATACTCAGTGATTCCCTTAGTGGACTCACATCGATTGAAAATTCTATATCTGAGAGTAGACCTGATCTCATACACAAAATAGAATGTATCTGTACACAAATACACAACGAGGGTATAGACGCCATTTTAGCTTGGGTCCCCACGCATGTCAACATCAGAGGTAACGAAGCAGCCGATAAAACTGCCAAAGACAGTCTTGCTAAAACTGCACACGATGTGCCAATAGGATTAGGGTGTAAAGAACTCAACACTATCATTAAACGCAAAATAGATAGCAAGTGGCAAAAGGAATGGAACGAAGAAGAACGTGGACGATGGTTACATAAGATTCTTGATGGAGAGAAAAGACAAGTTCAGGGATTCCAGTCAGACAATAAACGTGATGACCGCATCATCACCAGATTAAGACTAAGCAAAACCGGACTTAACATCTGTCCATGCTTCTGAAAAACACCTCACCACTCTGTTCCGTATGAAACAATGTAGAAGAAACAATAGAACATGTCCTACTTGAATGCCCAAAACACTACCCACAACGCGAGGTACTTAAAAACGAACTAAAACAATTCAACATTCCCTTAACATTACCAGCGATATTAAACCCTAGCCCCCCACCCCTATTAAAAATCAGGTATTCAAGTCCTTAATAAATTTTATCAAAACTGATGGCTATTATTCCAGTACATAACACTATCCCCGTGCATGCGCACTCAACAACAAAAAAACAAAAAAAAAGTTTTTTCTCTTTTTCTCTTCTTTTTTACATAATTAACTACTAGTACACCAAGTACTATGACACGATGTGATACATCTTAGAGGCCAAATCATGCTTCTCACTTCAACAAAGGGTATAGTTGCAGCGGAGTTACCTTGATAGTGAGGGCCATGTGCACCATAGCCATACAAAACATTATGGCCATAATAAACTATCCATATATAACACCCGGCCAAAATGTCACCGACACATTTAGAAATAAAATAGGCATGGCAACAACGGAGTTACCTCGATACTGAGGGCCGTCTGTTCCGCTGTCCTACAAAACAAACGATGGCCAAATCTAACTAGAGCATAGTCTGAGGGATGCACACATTTGATCAAAATGATCAGTAAGGCTGCTTACAAGATACCCCCCGTAAGGGCATAGATACATGGGGGTGGTTAACGTTTCACGAGTAAGCTGAATGGGATTGTGGCAGTGGAAATCATCAGTAAGCATGCTTACAAGATACCCCCCGGATGCACATTTGATAGGAATTGACGAGTATTTGTAGAGGAATATAAGTATACATGTTATGAGTGGCGGCACAGTATGTAACTAGTTGACAATGAGACCTCGCTCGGTTGGAGTGCGGTTAACGGATTGTCTATGCATGTGTCGTGACGATACTCAGATGAGTTTAATGGATTGTTCAGAAAATTGATGTTAATAATGATTGTTGAGAATGGGGTTATGCAGGCATATTGTGTTTTACCTAACTGTTGTTACCACTAGAACCGTGTAGACTTGAAATGGGCTGTTGCAACAGATAGGCGAATTACTATCATCTGGATAACCATATTGAAGAGGAAAAGGAAGTAAATGGGAAGTGAAATATTAAACTTACTACCTGTAGACGCATATGCAACATCCTGAGCTAGGTCTCATGGTATGGCAGCTACATACAAAATTTGAGAAGAATCTAATCAGCCGTTGTCAAGTTATGCTCCAGAAATGGAATGTTACGGACCAACTGAGAAAATTCTGCCCATAGGTGGCGCCACCTGTAGACGCACATGCGCCAAACGCAATCCCAAGCAAGGTCTCATGGTAAGGTAGCTACATACCAAATCTGAGAGGAATCCAATTAGCTGTTGTCAAGTTATGCTCCGGAAACGAAATGTTACGGACCGACAAGAAAAAGTTTTGACCCTAGGTGGCGCCACCTGTAGATGCACATGCGCCAAACGCAATCCCAAGCGAGGTCTCATGGTAAGGTAGCTACATACCAAATTTGAGAGGAATCCAAGTAGCGGTTGTCAAGTTATGCTCCGGAAACGAAATGTTACGAACTGACTTGAGAAACTTTTGACCCTAGGTGGCGCCACCTGTAGACGCACATGCGCCAAACGCAATCCCAAGCGAGGTCTCATGGTATGGCAGCTGCATACCAAATTTGAAAGGAATCCAAGTAGCGGTTGTCAAGTTATGCTCCGGAAACGAAATGTTACGGACTGACATGAGAAACTTTTGACCATAGGTGGCGCCACCTGTAGACGCACATGCGCCAAACGCAATCCCAAGCGAGGTCTCATGGTAAGGTAGCTACATACCAAATTTGAGAGGAATCCAAGTAGCGGTTGTCAAGTTATGCTCCGGAAACGAAATGTTACGGAATGACCCTAGGTGGCGCCACCTGTAGACGCACATGCGCCAAACGCATTCCCAAGCAAGGTCTCATGGTATGGTAGCTGCATACCAAATTTGAGAGGAATCCAACTGGCGGTTGTCAAGTTATGCTCCGGAAACGAAATGTTACGGACGGACGTACAGACAGACATCCGTACGGACGGACGTACGGACGGACGGACAAGCTGAAACCAGTATACGCCCCCTACACTACGTGTCGGGGGGTATAATTAAATGCATAACAACAATAGCACAGCCAAAACGCATATGGCGAGCAGTATTCGGCATAAAATACAGGAAATGGAGATAGCGGAGTTAACTTGATACTGAGGGCTGTCTATCTCATTGTCCTACAAATACTTTTTGGCCATCAAACGATAATGTATACGGAAAAAATACCAAACTATTTATTTGTCTATTCACCTAGTATTGTACCTGTCCAAAAGTTTATTTATTTATTCATTTGTTTATCTATTTATTTATTCACTTAATTATATATTGCTATTTATATTATGTGACTGATGGTCAGGAGGGTGCCTGTTGTGGGATGAAGATATATCAAAGTATTGCATCGAAAAACAATAGAAAACACGAATCTCTACAAACCTTCTATTTCATATGATACAGGCACGGCACACCGAAGACCACAGACGGGCTAGACAAGACCTGAAACAGCAGACGGATGACGATTACATGAATCATGAATCAACACCACCTCGAGTGACAACGCCGCACAACGAGAACGTCCAGAATCAGAAGACTCAACCCTAACCACGCCAGACACGCTACCCAATAGATGACACCGAATTGACGCTTCAACACAGAATATTATCCTTTGACTTTCACGCAATATGGGACGTAGACCTGCCGTCCTGTACCCCAATACACACTCCAAGTAATTGTTACAGGCACAGATTTCTGGAAGAACCCACCCTGTTCCCAAGGGCGTCGTTAGGGAAGTGGTCTCGAAAAATCCTGAAGTCGCCCATGGTTCTCCCAGTTTTTTCTGGACGGTTTTGTGCGTACGAATGGGGTACCAAGACATAGGAATCATCCACGCGATTATAACGAACACATTATTTATCAGCATAACCTAACCAATAACAGACTTACCAACTTGTACATAGCGATTCTTCTTTAATTCTATTTATATCTCTCTCTGCTCTCTAATTGTTATTTATTATTTAATTATTTGTTTTAATATCTAGCGCTGCCAAAGATCTTAAATGAACGAAGAAATGTACCGTGAAATTTAAATAAAACATTGAGTTGATGGGCCGCGAAATCCGTATGGGAAGCGGCCCTTAAACTACCATTTCAATCAAATGTTCAGCATTTTCTGATACGCAGCCGACATGTTCTCTCGTTCGGCCTGCCTGAAGCCATTTACTCGCAAAGAAGATTTGCGACGGCACGAGTCCTCCATCCACAACGACGCACGGTATACTTGTATAACCTGCGCACGGTCATTTAATCGGGAAGATGGCTTACGGCGCCACGAACGCTCACTCCACGAGGGCGCGACGGAACAATGTAATGAATGTGGTCAACTCTTCAAACGACCCAGTCAGTTAAGGCGGCATCAGCGTTTGATTCATGGTCCGTCACCACGGTATGAGCGACAATTCCCCACTAAAGAGGCACCCAGGAGGGTCAGACCTAGTGAAGATGAGCCCGGGGAGACGAATGCCACTGGTGATGCGATCACGGAGAGCTCGCCTATACCCAAGGTTCAGAAGGGCCTAGATATCCAGCCGGTCCCTAGCATAATTACTGTTCCCAGTCATACGCCTGACAACAACGAACATTTTCTGGAAGATGCAGTGGATGTTCTTAGCGACCTCTTACAGGATGCCCATCCAGTGAGTGACATCTATCAGCGCCATGATACGGCACTGTTTCCACCATCATCGCCCTATTCAAGATATCTACAATTTCCGACTCACCGACCTCGCCCGTCTACGCAGCTACGCGGAAGTCATCTTCAAAGATCAAGCTACGGCCTTCAAATTGAATCTGGCGTTTGGGTATGTGCTGCAGCATAAGGAGACAGACCAAGTCCGATACTTTTACCCGAGCAGTAACATCCTGGTATTTGACCAACCGTTTACCAGCACGGATAGTGCGTCGCTAGATAGATGACCAATGTCGGGTTTGTCGTTACCAAGCTGACCCACCACCCCATCGGATGAATGTATTCACCCATGCACTGATAGATACTCAGAGCGAACATGGCCGAATATGGAACTTTCTGAAATGGCGACTTCTGATTGGACAAGAGCATCCGAGAATATGACAGATGCAGCGCCAAATGGCGGCCTCTGATTGGACAGGAGGCTACTTGTATTGTAAACATACCCAATGCGGCTCCCCCAGCACAATATTTCAGCTATATAGCGACATGGACAAAGAGTATGTACATGGATTTGAACAGAGTATGTATACATGGACGTGAACAGAGTACATGTAGAATGACATGCACAAAGTACATTTACATGGACATGTACAGAGTACATGAACTTGCGCAGAATGCATGTATATGAGCATACGCAGAAGTTTTGTACATGGACTTGCTCAAAGTACATGTACATTGACAGAGTACATGTACATGAAGAGATTACATGTACAGGCAAATAGTACATGTACAGGCACATAGTACATGTGCATGGATATGCACAGAATACATGGGCATGCGCGGAGTACATGTACATGAACATGGGCAGAGTACACGAACTTGCGCAGAATGCATGTATATGAGCATACGCAGAAGTTTTGTACATGGACTTGCTCAAAGTACATGTACATGGACAGGGTACATACGGATAGATTGCCTGTACATGGACAGTGTAAAAACAATAGCCAATTCCGTTTTACCGTCCATTATCTGAGCAGTTAAAGGACGGAAAGCTAACATTTATTTCTTAAATTCAGGGAAGATATTGTCTAATACAGAACAGATATGGTATAATATAGGACAGATATGGTGTAATACAGCACAGATGCGGTATAATACTGGACAGATATGGTAAAATACAGGAAAGATATGGTATAATACAGCACAGATATGGTATAATACAGGACAGATATGGTATAATACAGAACATAAATTGTATAGTACAGAATATATATTGTATAATACAGGACATATATGTTACAATACAGAACAGATAAGGCATAATACAGCACAGATAGGGTATAATACAGGACAGATATTGTATAATACAGCACGGATATTTTATAATACAGCACGGATATGGTATAAGACAGGACAGATACTGTATAATACAAGACAGATACTGTATAATACAGCACAGATATGGTATAATACAGGACAGATATCGCAAACACAGGACAGATATGGTATAATTCAGCACATATATGGTATATACGGGACAGATATGGTATAATTTAGGACAAATATTGTATAATACAGAACATATATTGTATATTACAGAATAAATGTGGTACAATACAGCACAGATTTGGTATAATATAAGATAGATACTGTATAATACAGCACAAATTTGGTATAATACAGAACATATATTGTATAATGCAGCACAGATTTGGTATAATGCAGGACAGATATGGTATAATACAGTAAAGATATGGTATAATGCACACTCCACAGGACGCATTCGGACCAAGGATGGTACATCTCTACACCAAATACCTTCTTTCACTGCTCCAAACTGCCCACTTTGGCTACTACTCCTACTGATGACGTCACCAATGATGTCACAGATGACGTGAACATTCCTCAAATGGTGGCTTGCACCACGGGAACTACAAGATGATACCCACACGACGCATTCGGACCAAGGGTGGTCCGTCTCTACACCAAATTCCTTCCATCACTTCCCCAAAATACCCACTTTCGCTACTACTCGTACTGATGACGTCACCGATGACGTCACAGATGCTCGCCACACTTGCCACGACACATTCGGACCAATAGTGGTCCATCTATACTCCAAACACACTCTCACGCACCACCAAAATGAACACTTTACTTACTACACCCAACTGCGCATGCGCAGATTGACGCGACTTGCCATAAAAACACGCCATTCTGACGCCAAGCTTCACTTTAACGCCTCCCACGACCCATTTGGACAAATAGTGGTCCATCTCTATCCCAAACACACCCCCAACGCACCCCCAAAATGCCTGCTTTCTATACTACGGCCAGACTGCGCATGCGCAGAATATTGAACACAGCCGACACATTAGTCCAGTCGGATGCTCCTCCACGAGAGCTTCAAAATAAGACCTCATACGACACCATGGGACCACTAGGGGCTCAACTAGACCACAAAACGTCCATCCAGTATGGACCTATCGACTGAGCCAGCAGGCCTATGGGGCTATATACAGACTTACCCGGTACCTGGACTTCTCGAAAAATTTCACCGCTTAACTTCGGGAGGTTCTACATGGTGAGACGTGAAAAACAAGACCAAACAACCCATATCACAATGAACATGTGTGTACATGTGTGTATGTACATGTACATGGACAGGGTACATACGGATAGATTGCCTGTACATGGACAGTGTAAAAACAATAGCCAATTCCGTTTTACCGTCCATTATCTGAGCAGTTAAAGGACGGAAAGCTAACATTTATTTCTTAAATTCAGGGAAGATATTGTCTAATACAGAACAGATATGGTATAATATAGGACAGATATGGTATAATACAGCACAGATTCGGTATAATACTGGACAGATATGGTAAAATACAGGAAAGATATGGTATAATACAGCACAGATATGGTATAATACAGGACAGATATGGTATAATACAGAACATAAATTGTATAGTACAGAACATATATTGTATAGTACAGGACATATATGTTACAATACAGAACAGATATGGCATAATACAGCACAGATATGGAATAATACAGGACAGATATTGTATAATACAGCACGGATATTTTATAATACAGTACGGACATGGTATAAGACAGGACAGATACTGTATAATACAAGACAGATACTGTATAATACAGCACAGATATGGTATAATACAGGACAGATATCGCAAACACAGGACAGATATGGTATAATTCAGCACAGATATGGTATATGCGGGACAGATATGGTATAATTTAGGACAAATATTGTATAATACAGAACATATATTGTATATTACAGAATAAATGTGGTACAATACAGCACAGATTTGGTATAATATAAGATAGATACTGTATAATACAGCACAAATTTGGTATAATACAGAACATATATTGTATAATGCAGCACAGATTTGGTATAATGCAGGACAGATATGGTATAATACAGTAAAGATATGGTATAATGCACACCCCACAGGACGCATTCGGACCAAGGATGGTACATCTCTACACCAAATACCTTCTTTCACTGCTCCAAACTGCCCACTTTGGCTACTACTCCTCCTGATGACGTCACCAATGATGTCACAGATGACGTGAACATTCCTCAAATGGTGGCCTGCACCACGGGAACTACAAGATGATACCCCACAGGACGCATTCGGACCAAGGGTGGTCCATCTCTACACCAAATTCCTTCCATCACTTCCCCAAAATACCCACTTTCGCTAATACTCGTACTGATGACGTCACCGATGACGTCACAGATGCTCGCCACACTTGCCACGACACATTCGGACCAATAGTGGTCCATCTCTACTCCAAACACACTCTCACGCACCACCAAAATGACCACTTTACTTACTACACCCAACTGCGCATGCGCAGATTGACGCGACTTGCCATAAAAACACGCCATTCTGACGCCAAGCTTCACTTTAACGCCTCCCACGACCCATTTGGACAAATAGTGGTCCATCTCTATCCCAAACACAGCCCCAACGCACCCCCAAAATGCCTGCTTTCTATACTACGCCAGACTGCGCATGCGCAGAATATTGAACACAGCCGACACATTAGTCCAGTCGGATGCTCCTCCACGAGAGCTTCAAAATAAGACCTCATACGACACCATAGGACCACTAGGGGCTCAACTAGACCACAAAACGTCCGCCCAGTATGGACCTATCGACTGAGCCAGCAGGCCTATGGGGCTATATACAGACTTACCCGGTACCTGGACTTCTCGAAAAATTTCACCGCTTAACTTCGGGGGGTTCTACATGGTGAGACGTGAAAAACAAGACCAAACAACCCATATCACAATGAACATGTGTGTATTTCCCAGTATGGGCCTATCCCCCATAGCCAGTAAGTGGTCCACCAGGCCGTGAATGGCCGCTATATATGGGCCTATATGGGCTTATCCAGACCTCCGTGAACTATTCAAAATATTTCACCGCTTAATTTCGAGTTCTCTCATTGTGTTCTACATGGTGAGACGTGAAAAACAAGGCCAAACAACCCATATCGCAATGAACATGTATGAATTTTCCCAGTATGGAGCTATCCCCCATAGCCAGTATGGGCCTATATGGGCCTATATACAGACCTCCGTGAACTTTTCAAAAAATTCACCGCTTAGCTCCGGGACCCTTCCCATCGTGTTTTTCGTGGCGAGACGTGAAAAACAAGACCATACAACCCATAGTAAAATCCACAAAAGAATGACCACAAACGCCCCCCCCCCCCCCATACAGGCATTTTCCCGTATATTGTATAATACAGGCCCCTATTGTAGAGGTAAAGTCCGTGTTCCGCATTTTATATTTTTTCTGGAGAAACATGTACCCACCCATGATTTGATAGGCAGGCCCCGATAAGCCCGGAGACCGATATTAGCTCTTTTGGACAGGGTTGATAGGGGTTTTCCCCTATTTTAGGAATAAAGTCCGTGTTCCGCTTTTCATGTTTTTTTTCTGGAGAAACTTTTACATGAACCCACCCACGACTTGATAGCCCTGGAGGAGGGCTTCACTTTGACACCTCACTCGACCCAATCGGTCCAATAACGGTCCGCCTCGGTCCCAAAACGTCTATTCCCATACTCTCTTTAGGCATTCCCCGTATACATTAACATTGGAAGTCACTTGGTTGACATAGGACTACTTTCTGTCCGCGGAGGCAGACCGCATCACCGCCAGACCGCATCACCGCGAAGGAATACAAAGGTCACGTGACCTGGTGGCGCCATCTGTCGGAATATAGTGCACTTGACCTCCACGCAGCCTCAGAGGTCAAAGGCCGTGAATGGCCGCTTCCTATACTGTAACCTGGAATCAAGAGTTACCTCTCTGGAAAACGGGCGGGTTTTTTTTTACTCTTTACATACTACTGACGTACAGGCATGAAGCTAAATCAGACTAGCCGTACTGTTCTTGCATACCTTCACAGAGAGACAGGCATGCAGCTAAACCAAACTAGCACTTACAGTTCCGTGGTTATTACGACATGGAAATTCCTGTACTATATCTTCGCGATGTTTCATTGTTTGGTTTGGATTATAACATAAAATCATAACCTCTCTTACCGTTATCAATATCATTGGCTGTGACTTCCTGAGCTCCAACAAGTTTACATGCTATTGCCGATGCCCCACATCCACTGCCAACATCTAGGACAGAACGGCCGCGGACTGACGCCGGCTTGTCCAGGATATACCTAGAGGGAGGTATATCCGTGACGTATTGCTTTAGTGCTTACTGCACATAAACATTTGCACAAACGATACATGTATGGCTTTATTACTTATTGCACATGAATATTTACACGAACGATAAACGTATGGTTTTTGTACTTATCGCACATAAACATTTGCACAAACGACAATACTTATTGCACAAACAATAATCGTACCGATATGGCTTTAGTACTGAATTGTACATATCATTTGCACAAACGATTAGTCTAGAGCAATACTAATATAGACTAAACCGTCGAGTTCATTAAATACCTTCTTATGATATGGCCTAAATGCCCTCCCAGTCAATTTTGTTTGAGAGAGAGAGAGGGAGAATAAATTGCCCGTTAAGGGGGAATGGAACCCACGATTCTGGCTCGACGCCCCTGCGCTTTACCAGCTACCATATAGAGCAACGGCGTGCTGACCAGGGTCGTGGGTTCGATTATCGCTACTGGCTAATTAATCAGATGGTAGAGCAACCGTGAACCACAGGCCCGCAAAACAAGAGTTTGGGGGGTGTTGGCGGTGGTATTAGGGTGAAGTGTCGAAATATAGGGTCTCTATATGTAACCCCATGCTTTATATGTTGATTTATATAAAGCATGGGGTTATATATAGAGACCCCATATTTCGACACTTCACCCTAATACCACCGCCCACACCCCCAAAACTCTTGTTTTGCGGGCCTGTGCCGTGAACGATGCGTCGAGCCAGGGTCGTGAACCGTTCGATTCTCGCTGGCGGCTAACTTATTTGTTCCCTATGGAAAAGTATTAAGTTGTTAATATAATATCTCGTCCCACTTTCAAAATGTCTCTCGAATAACAGAAACGACTACTAATGACATAATTGTCGCAATTACAATTGTGTCATTAGCTGTTGTCAGGTCGCCAGCAATATCAGGCGACTATGCCACTCCAAAAACGTAATAGCATGTTGACGCTCATTGTCACAACTGGGAACCAGTAATTATTTGAGGCAAAAATATATCGGACATGATGTATGATTAAATCTTTGATATACTTGCAATAACAACTACCAATGACACAACTGTCGTATTGCCTCGTTAGTGGTCGACCCTGCAGGCAGAGTCGCCAGCTAATAATGCAATTACGACATTAGCTGGCGACCTGCAATTGCGACAATTGTGTCATTGTGTTGTTGGTTCGGAAATTCCTCCTTTCAACTAGGAGCACCCTCTTCCAGAGGTATTTAGAAGCTTGCAGTAACCCCGCCGCTTACTAGGGTGATCGAGACAGGATCAGTAGCAGTCGAGGTCCCGTGCTTTGCAGGCTGTGCAGTGCAGTGACATTTCCTGACTGCACATATAGACCCGTCTCTTTTTCTGGCCAGGTGTGTGCGATGTGCTACCATGAGAGAATTTATAGCGCGGTCTCTAATTGACAGTGGGTACTATTAACTTCCCTGATGTCACCGCTGGCGAGTCATTAGCGTAGCAACTATTATCGCCCTCAGTTCCTATTACCCTGGACACTGATCAGCCCAGCCAGTACAGCACCTGGTCACTCATCCAAGCATTGACCGAGCTTAACGTTCGGTTGCTTACTTCGGTGATCTAACGAGAAGCGGTGTGCCCAACGCCATGCGCCGTACCCCATAGTAGTTCCTACATCATGAGTAGTTGCTACATCGCATACATGGATAATTATTTTCTAATAAATTAGGTTACCAATCCGTGTGTAAAAAGGAATAGGATCCTACCCATGAGATTCCCTGGTGTGAAAAGGAATAGGACCCAAACATCACGAATATAACTGAAATAGTGTTGAAAGCGATGTTAAATCCTATTCACTCACTCACCTTGTCATGTCTAACATGTTTAGGTATATCGGCAACATATAAAACTAAAGTACCAGCGCCCAAATCAAATAATCATACATTTCGCTACCGTTACGTGTTCAGGTCAAAACCAATCCAGTGAGGTGTTTCACTCGTCGACTATTCATAGATCTGCTATGCTTTATCCAGTCAGCTTAGGCTACGACTTGATTTACAACGGTTCCGGTAATATCAAAACATAAAAATACAAACTGAAAGAAAAAAAACTAGTATATTCGAGAGTGTTGTGTAATATAAAACTAGTTCTATGTAATATATGCATTAAAAACCTCTGATGCAGGCTATGGGTGGCGTTCCATTTATTAATATCCGAGTTAATGTCATTTTGAGATTGCCTACCTGGTTAGAACCTGTCCACCCGGCCAGTAGAACGCCCAGAAAGGATCGACAAATGGCGACTTGTCTCCGTTGCTATGCCATAATGAACAGTTGGCTGTGATGAGATGTAGCTTCAGTTCAGGCGTTAGGTGATCATTTGACAGTTCTGTGTGTTGATAAATTAATTGTTTAATTGTATCCCTAGATTCCCATGTGGTATCATGTTCGTCATTCTCATCATCCGTTTCACTGGTGACATTGGGGTTGTCAGACTTGTCATTGATCCCGTGGCTCGAAGGATTATCACCAGCCCTTCCACATCTACCATACTCTTTATGGTGATCACTAATCCGAACTGTCTCAGATTTACTTACCAGAAGTTTCTGGGTTTCATTATCAGTTATATTTTTGGTAGATGTAAGTCTATTCTGTACTTTCAGTGCACATATTATCGAGCTGTAATGTAGAGTCAGTAATTTCCAACCAAGTCGGGCCAATCTCCTGTTGATTAAGAGTTCCATCTATGAACTGGATTTTCCTGTCTGAAAATTAAAATAAAACACAGAATATAAATCAAAATACGAAATATTATAAGCTTGCACATACACAAGTATACCGACTTTGGTATCCTAGTATCAAAAGACGTGATTTTGGTGTCCTAGTATCAATAGACGTGACTTTGGTGTCCTAGTATCAATAGACGTGACTTTAGTGCCCTAGTATCAATAGACGTGACTTTGGTGTCCTAGTATCAATAGACGAGACTTTGGTGTCCTAGTATCAATAGACGTGACTTTGGAGTCCTAATATCAGTAGATGTGATTTTGGTGTCCTAGTATCAATAGACGTGACTTTGGTGTCCTAGTATCACTAGACGTGACTTTGGTGTCCTAGTATCAATATGCATGACTTTGGTGTCCTAGTATCAATAGACGTGACTTTGGTGTTCTAGTATCAATAGACGTGACTTCGCCGAAATCGAGCGTTGTATTACGGTATCCGGTAGTTAGGAACCGATCATCACTTATGTGTTAGGGGGTCATTTCAGCAGCCACCACCGCTGGAAATCAGACCTTCCCTCTACTAATATCTCCCCCCTCCCCCCCAAAAAGGTGTAGGAGTCGCCTTCGGTCCTAATTAAATCTCCTGTGGTGTGTTCGACATTCAACTCTACATTCGCTAAATAATATACGAAGCTGCGCTTCTGAGAACCCCTCGGCTCTGGGTGCCAGCCATTAATAATGTATTCAATTTGAACCAAGATGTCAGGAACACCAAGCAGTCACAGACATACAGATTATCAAAAAATTTGCAATTAAAAATGACCCCTAAGGTTTCCGTCCAATCAGAGAAACCGGTATTCATTACATAAGTTTCTGTATACCAAAGTTTAAATCGAGCATTTCAACGGCATCAGAGATAGAGATCATTAATGATTTCGCATAAATTAAAGATGGCCGCCCAACCTTCTCACCACTCAGAGGAACTGCATGATGTGGTTATTCATTGAAAGTCTCTTGATACATTTATGCTGTATATCAAGTTTCATATAGAACACTGAAATGGTATCAGAGATATACATCATTAAAGAGTTTGCATAAATTGAAGCTGGCCACCAAGGTTTCTGCCCAATCAGAGAAACCAGAACTGTCATTTGTCGTAAGTCTCTTGATGCATCGATGATGTATACCAAATATTACATCGAGCACTTGAATGGTATCAGAGATAGAGATCATTAATTATTTTGCATAAATTAAAGATGGCCGCCCATCCTTCCCATAACTCCAAGAAACTGATGTGGTTATTCATTGCAAGTCTCTTGATACATCGATGCTGTATACCAAGTTTGGGGTATAGAACACTTGAATGGTATCAGAGATATATATCATTAAAGATTTTGCATAAATTACAGATGGCCGCCAAGGTTTTCGGTCAACCATGTCTCGATTCAAAGTATCTGGATGTATCGATGATGTATACCAACTTTCATATAAAACAATTGAATGGTAACAGAGCTATGTATCATTATCGATTTCACATAAATTACAGATAGCCTCCAGGGTTTCCGGCTAATCAGAAAAGCCAGCTTGGTAATTCATTTAAAGTTGCTTGATGTATCGATGATGTATACCAACTTTCGTATTGAAAAGTTGAATGGTTTCCGAGATATGGATCATCCATTTTGCATAAAAGTAAAGATGGCCGCCCAATCAGGTCCCAATTCAATAGGCTTCTGGTCCTTGACTAGGTCAATACGCATACCAAATTTGGAATTCATCAGTGGAACCGTTTTCCGGCTATCTCGCTCACGTACGGACATACAAGACGACAACAATACCCCATGGCCAAAATTGACCGAGAGGTAAAAATGATCCCCAACTACAGTTTGTGCGACAGTTTGAGATCATAGTTTACATGAAGTGTTATAGCTCTGGTTCTGTTCCGTCTCATTTGTTAGGACAATATACCCTCTTCATTAGTAAGCGGCGGATAGCCATAAAACAAGTGGCTTTATACTTTTGTTTTTCCTTGGTGGGCCGCATCCGACAGTAACGGATCAATTTCGCCAGCAACGGATCACACCATTTGGTGAATCAGGTTAATCACACCCTGGATGGTGTGATACTTACACCCTGGATGGTGTGATACTTACACCCTGGATGGTGTGATACTTACACCCTGGATGGTGTGATACTTATCCAGGGTGTGATACTACAAAAGTAATTTATTCCATTTCTCAGCATAACCTCGCTGTGTACGCATGTTAGCGGGTCACAACAGCTTGGAATCCCGTCATTTAGCACAATATAACACGATATTACACATGCCCCGCTCATAAAACAAGTCAGCATCCATTCATTCGCAGCGCTCTGTTTCGTCAGGTGCGGATCAGGAGCCGCGGAGCACATTTGAAAGTGGGGGAGCTGAACTCTATACCGGCCATGTTAAATGTTGGACTGGTGCTATCTAAGAGAGACCTTATAGCATTGCGGTCCTAAAAAGAGCCCCAACAACATGTGGAAATTGATGGGGAAAGTCCAACAAACAATACGGCTAAGTCCGAGCTTTCTACGACCCTTCGCGCCAGACGACGGATAATTTCTGACAGATTGTCTAGCCAGACCAGACAACCTCTCAGAAATTATCCGTCGTCTGGCGTGAAGGGACATAAGAAGCACGGTTGGGCCCTAAAGGCCAATCACAGCCTGAATGGCACGCGCTGGCTAACCTAGCCAAATTTACATGGCTTCGTTCATTCCTAGGAACGAACGAAGTCATGAGAACTTGGCAATCTGATTAAAACCTGCCCTAAAAATAATGCTCCCCATCTGACATGTCGCTGATTTTATATCTGAGTTCAACACTGGGGTTTCCCTGTTCAGAGACCTAGCTATCGACAGATCCAGGTCACGAGCCTACCATACCTCATGTTGCGAAGTGGGAGCGAGAAAAGTAAAACTCATCTTTTAGCTTGTTTCGTTAGACCAATATATTATTCTCTAGAAACGATTATGGTGTTCGATTAACATGAATAAATTTTTTATCCATCAATCAAAAGAGACATTTCATAATGAACATGATGAATGTAACAAGGCATAAATCACAAGGCCATCTTGCCTCCCTCGCCAGAGCTGTGGTCTGAGCTTGCGGTTTAGGCCCGTCGCATGTTGTGAATTGGGGGCGACAGGGGTAAGCCCCTCACGATATGGAAAGTAAAACTCATCTTCTCATACATTTTAGCTCGTTTCATCAGATGACATTCTCTACGAACCATGACGATTAACATAAATAAAACTGAGATATATCGATCAATTAGAAGAGACATCGTTCTGTGCATAAAATCACGCGGTCAACCGGTCTCCCCCGTATCAGCTTGTGGTCTGAGCTTGACGTTTCAAAAATACATCCCAAGGTGGAGGAGAAACTGTGTGATTCGTCAGCTCTCAGAACAGGAAAATGAGAGTGGTGGCCCCAGGTCTTAATCAGCGACAAGTCATAGGATGAGCGGTATTAAAGAACTGGTTTTAATCAGATTGGGACACTTGGCTATGGCTAACCGGGATCAGATAATCGACTGAAATTATTTGAATTCGACTGAAAAAAACGGAAACTCGGTAGGTTATTTGTTGAAAGCTCGCTTAATACTGGTTCGATTCTGACAATCTAAAGTTTCCGGAGTAGCTGAAGAGATTCTCTTTTCAAAAATATATAGTTTGATGACAAAAAAAAATGGACTGACTGAAATACTTTTAGGTTTCCGGAACGCTCTACTTTCTTACGAATAAAATGATATAAAATGTATGCATGTACCTTCTACCGTTTTCCGTAAAAGGGTTCGCTGAAAAAAAAATGATTGAAAATCAAGACATTTTCAGCCTGATCGGCGTGACTGGGCGAATTAAAAACTCGGATTTGAAGACGGACTTCAGAAGGTTCCGAAAATTCGGAATCAGGATCGCGGGTAAGTTTATGGGAAGATTGGTTATATCGGTTGTTCGTAAGTGTCGAATTAAATTTAAAAACCATAGTTTGCGCAAAAATATCCTATTTTTCAAATAATTGAATGTTTGTCATATAATAACTTAATGTAAATGGAAATAGTGAAAATATTGAATTGATCAATTTAAAATCAATGATCAATTCAATATTTTCACTATTTCCATTTACATTAAGTTATTATATGACAAACATTCAATTATTTGAAAAATAGGATATTTTTTGTGCAAACTATGGTTTTTAAATTTAATTCGACACTTACGACGAACCGATATCACCAATCTTCCCATAAACTTACCCGCGATCCTTATTCCGGATTTTCGGAATCTTCTGAAGTCCGTCTTCAAATCCGAGTTTTTAATTCGCTTCGGTAATCCGTTTTACGGCCGATTCAGCTGAAAATGTCTTGATTTTCAATCGTTTTTTTTTTTCAGCCAACCCTTTTACGGAAAACGGTAGAAGGTACATGCATACATTTTATATCATTTTATTCGTATAAAAGTAGAGCATTCCGGAAACCTAAAAGTATTTCAGCCAGTTCACGCAATAATTTTCCGGACAAGAAAAACCGCATGTCGGTCGGTCCAGAAAAAATTTCAGCGAAGTCGACACGATTTTTTCAGTTGCCCACTATTTCAAATTTTTTGTCATCAAACTATATATTTTTGAAAAGAGAATCTCTTCAGCTACTCCGGAAAGTTTAGATTGTCAGAATCGAACAATTATTAAGCGAGCTATCAACAAATAACCTACCGAGTTTCCGTTTTTTCAGTCGAATTCAAAAAAATTTAGTCGAATACGCCGACCCTGGCTAACCGCATGTCGCACTGTAGGCCTACTGTTCGCCTTGATAACCCAATAGCACTAGCAGCAGTCAACAGCTCGCCGGGTCGGCAAGCGGAAATTGGCGGCAGGTTATTGATCAGAATAAGACACCTAACACCTGCTCCAGGGCGCCTTTTAGAACGAATGAGTCGGATATATGATCAAAATAAGATGAAGACAGGTTGAACTGCGACCACATCCCGCATTCCACATATCCAGCATTTACTCGCCACAACAAAGTTGGGTTACATTCAAAACTCGGACTGTAGACTGATATGATCGAGGATTCGGACATATATTTTTCGGTACAAACACTACATCTACTTTTATTACTGGTGTGTCTTTTGACGAACTGTCCGTCTTCACGATATGTGACTGAATATTTCGCCGAATGGTTTACTGTTCTACCTGAAGTCATCCCATGTACTTCTCTGGATCTACACGTAGGTCTACCGTAACACGTGGCATTCAGCTGTTTTCATGGCATTTCAGCTGTTTTCATTTCTTTCACGGGCTCAACAATCAAGATATTGGAATGTTCATAAAGTTAGACCTATTGGAACGTTATCATTAGTATCCCTGATTTTCTGATTGTCAGCTGGATCTTGTTCAGATTCTGTGATTGGTAAGTCGATATCTGAAATCACTAAAATTCAGATCCATCAGTGTGTTTGGATTTGAATGTTACTGTGGCCTTTCTTAAGATGTGTGTTTCGCGTTACTGCATGGGCACCTGTTCTTGACTGTGTCGTCATACTCTCGTGTATGAATGACGGACTAAACGCTTGTAAGTTAACCGTCAGCAGCGCCATCTGTACAGTTTAAGTGTACAGTCGAATAAATATATAGGCCTATGATCATCATTTAGTCTTGGAATCTCGTCGATAAATCTTGAGCGTTATCTACTCTCCAGCTTTCACGAGCGCTTTCCCGGACGTTTCAGTGTTTGTAGAAATTTTATTGTCTGAATATCTCGAACAGAGCACAACGCCGGGTTTCTTGTGCGCGGTGATTTTGTTGTTGTTGGTTGGGAAATCCCTCCTTTCATCTAGGAGCACCCTCTTACAGAGGTATTTAGAAGCTTGCAGTAACCCCGCCGCTTACTAGGGTGGTCAAGACAGGGTCAGTAGCAGTCGAGGTCCCGTGCTGTGCAGGCTGTGCAGGCTGTGCAAGTAACTTATTTACAGTGCATTGACACCTCCTGACTGTGACCCGTTCCTTTTTCTGACCAGGTGTGTGCGATGTAATTATTGTGTAATAGGGGAGTTATGTTGTTAATTGGTTAAAATAGGTTGATATGGGGGGTCGAGGTCGGTAATAAAAGAAGTTACCGACCTTGACCCCCCCCCCTATAATCAACCTATTTTAATCAATTAACAACGGAAACGAGCCCCTGTGAGTGGATTTATATAGCGGTCACTGAAAGACACCCAGGTACTTTATTCTCCAAGTGCCTCCGCTGGCGAAGGTCTAGCGTAGCAACTAGTTCCACCATCAGTCCATATTACCGTGGACACCGAATCAGCCCAGCGCCTTGTGAATAGGTGAGTATATATGTAAGCGGTCACTGGCGAGGCGCGAACTAGCTAAGATTCATAGCGTCTCCCTTCCCTCACCGCTATGCCGACGACAAATACATTTCCCTGGTGGTGATTCGAACATCTCCATGGCGCACTTATTATTACCTTTGCGCCCTATTGGACCTTCATTAACTTGAGAAAAAAGGCCGCCATGAATAATCAAAATACTTAAAGTACTGATGTCGGGTTTACTTGAATTGTATTCACTGTGGCGTTTAAGATATAGTAATGTAGAAATGCATAGATAATTGGAAGCATAAGCTGTGATAACTTACTTTGTATAGAGTGGCAAATAATATTATGTTTGCCGATGCAAAGTCTATACTGTTCCAAAGAAACTCCCATTTTGTTATATGCAGTAGTTTACTGTGTATGGTTCAAATTTTTTCTTTCAGTTCAATACCTGTTTCAACACCTGTTTCAAACTCCTGTTTTCAATACCTGTTTCAACTCCCGTTTTGAGTAAAATAGATCAACTCAAGATTGCTTCAGCTCCAAGACTGTTAGTAGTATACAGCGCGCAAGATAAGTCAGTTTCCCCCCGGATGTAGAGGTCATAGAGGTCAATTTGTGTGTTTTGACGTCACAATTGAGGGGGTGCGCATGCGTGATGAGGGGGCGTGGCCTGTGTGGTGGGAGGTGGGACAAGATGGCGGTCCGTTTTTGTGTTGTGTGGGAGGTGGGACAAGATGGCGGCCTGTTTGTGTGTCGTGTGGGAGGTGGGACAAGATGGCGGCTGGTTTTTTGTGTCGTGTGGGAGGTGGGACAAGATGGCGGCCTGTTTGTGTGTCGTGTGGGAGGTGGGACAAGATGGCGGCCTGTTTGTGTGTCGTGTGGGAGGTGGGACAAGATGGCGGCTGTGACGCTAAACCTAATAATTCTCTCTCTCTCTCTCACCAAAGGTCAATGAGTGCATAGTTCCGGCAGAAAAAAAAAGTTCCGGCAAAAAAAAAAAAAAAATGTATTCATGCGCGGTGATGCGGTTTGGCCGTGGTTTTGGCGGTGGTTCGGTCTCGGGAAAAAGCTTCCGCGGAGAAAAAGTAGTCCCTAGATAAAATGGTCCGATTGGGTCGAGTGAGGTATCAAAGTGAAGCTTATGTGAAGGGGCATCTAATGGGCTGGGTGTGGGTTGAACTATCGGCCTTCTGCGCATGCGCGGTGGCCGAAGGGTATGAAAATAGCCGTGTTGGAGCTAGGGAAGCCACTAAGGGTCCGATGGGATCGAGTAGAGGTATCAAAGTGAAGCTTATGTGAAGGGGCATCTAATGGGCTGGGTGTGGGCTGAACTATCGGCATTCCCTGCATGCGCGGTGGCCGAAGGGTATGGAAATAGACGTTTTGGAGCTAGGGGGAGCCCCTAATGGACCAATGGGGTCGAGTGAGGTCGTGGATGTGAAGCATTCGTGAAGGGGCATCTGATGGGCTGGGTGTGGGGTTGAACCACGGCCTCTGCACGCGCGGCGGCCGAAGGGTATGGAAAATACTTTGAGCTAGGAGCCCCTAGTGGACCGATGGGGTCGAGTGAGGTATCAAAGTGAAGCTTAGGTGAAGGGGCATCTAATGGGCTGGGTGTGGGGTTGATATATCGGCCTTCTGCGCATGCGCGGCGGCCGAAGGGTATGAAAATAGCTTTTTGGAGCTAGGGGAGCCCCTAGTGGATCGATGGGGTCGAGTGAGGTATCAAAGTGAAGCATTCATGAAGGGGCATCTAATGGGGTGGGTGTGGGGTTGAACTATCGGCCTTCTGCGCATGCGCGGTGGCCGAAGGGTATGAAAATAGCCTTTTTGGAGCTAGGGGAGCTCCTAGTGGACCGATGGGGTCGAGTGAGGTATCAAAGTGAAGCATTCATGAAGGGGCATCTAATGGACTGGGTGTGGGGTTGAATTAGGGTCATTCTGCGCATGCGCGGTGGCCCAAGGGTATGCAAATAGCCGTTTTGGCATCTAGGGAAGCCCCTAATGGACCAATGGGGTCGAGTGAGGTATCAAAGTGAAGCCTAGGTGAAGAGGCATTCAGGCAATGGGGTGGGTGCATGTAAAGTTTTTCCTGAAAAAAAAACGGAAAACGGACTTTATCGAAAAACCTGGGAAAATGCCTATATGGGGTATGAGGGGTATATAGGTCGACGGGCTTAACGGGGCTTGTCTATCAATAGAGTTATCTTCCCCTAGTTCCAGGGTGGGTGTATGTAAAAAATTTCCTGAAAAAATACGGAATACGGACTTTATCCTAAATTACGGGAAAATGCCTATATGGGGTATGGGAGGTATAGGACCATCCTGGGAAACGTACTTCTATACATTTGCGTTAGGGTTGTGGGGTCTCGTTTTACTCGTCTCGTCATTTAGAACAAAGTGGACATTTTCGGGCAGTACATGAAGGTATTTGGGATCGAGATGTGCTATTCACGGTTCGAATGCGTCCTGGAAGGTGTCATCTTGTAGTTCTCGGGGTGTACATTCCGATTTGAGGGATGTTCGCGTCATGTGTGACGTCATCGGTGACGTCATCGGTACGAGTAGTAGCGAAAGTGGACATTTTCGGGCAGTACATGAAGGTATTTGGGGTCGAGATGGGCTATTCACGGTTCGAATGCGTCCTGAAAGGTGTCATCTTTGTAGTTCTCGGAGTGTACATTCCGATTTGAGGGATGTTCGCGTCATCTGTGACGTCATCGGTGACGTCATCGGTACGAGTAGTAGCGAAAGTGGACATTTTCGGGCAGTACATGAAGGTATTTGGGATCGAGATGGGCTATTCACGGTTCGAATGCGTCCTCGAAGGTGTCATCTTTTAGTTCTCGGGGTGTACATTCCGATTTGAGGGATGTTCGCGTCATCTGTGACGTCATCGGTGACGTCATCGGTACGAGTAGTAGCGAAAGTGACCATTTTCGGGCAGTACATGAAGGTATTTGGGGTCGAGATGGTGCGGTAGGAATATCATTCTGCGCATGCGCAGACGCAATGCGGAGCTCTCGTCCAATCAGAAGCGAGTATTTCAAACCCGTCACAGAGCTCTCAGCCAATCAGAAGCGAGTATTTTGACCCGGTGCATTATGGGCCATATCCAAGATGGCGGCACGTATGTTCAAGATGGCGGCACATCCGGTGTCGAAAACTGGCCATTCCGTCGGAATGTGGTCACCCAGTGTCGAAAACTGGTCCTTGTATGGGTCCTGCTAGACGTTTTGACGCCATGATATAGACCGGAGAGAGAGAGAAAACAACAACAACAAGGATGACACATGAGGGAACAACAACAACAACAAGTTTTTTTTCATATAGTTTATTTTCCCTCCATCATAACATACCCACGCTGGGGGAGCCGCGTTGGGTATGTTTACAATTCAAGAAAGACTCTTGTCCAATCAGAGACCGCCATTTGCATCTGTCCTATTCGTTCCTGTCCGTTAGATGTATTCTTGTCCAACCAGAAGTCGCCATTTCAGAGAGTTCCTTCTTCGGTCATGTTCATTCTGAACCGTTTATTCTAATCATCGTCGGCCAGGCCTGGATATTCTTCGGGCAGCGTGTCCTGAAACAGTTGTTTGCGCATTTTGATCGCATTTTCCAGGGCCTCGGTGGGTGGTAAACCCATATCCTCTTCCAAGTGACGCTTGGTCTTCATGATGGACCTGTGCGTGGGGTCCCCTTTCATTTCAAGCGGTAGTAAGGTATACTGTTCATAGATCGCCATGGCTGTTTTCCTGATGCGGGGGCATTTGGGTGTACGTCTGTTGTAAATTATCCTCTCCGGCGTCCTCGATCGCTTCAGCGTGAGTATTGATAGCTGCTGTCACAATACGATCCCAGAAGGTAGGTTCTGCCTCACTTTCCTGGGATGAAGGCTGATTCTCTGAGGTCAAGCTCTCCATATCAGTAGATAGATTGTCAGCCATCTTGGATTCGGTATCAGTCGATGCACTCTCATCAATCTCTGTATCAGTATCTGCCTCAACGGGCTCCTCGGCGTCTTCAGTCCCATGTATATTTTCTGGTGTCGCATCATATCGTAATGTCTGGTGAACGTGCGTTCACACTCAGAACAAGTATAAGCCATGTTGACGGTTGAACGTCGACTGTGCGTGTTTTGGGAATACGCTCGCTTATATAGACAGTAACGCCCATCAACGCTTAGCTCAACGCTTCAACGCCCTGGTGAATTAGCTCAGAAGCTCTGATTTCATGGAATTGACACCAAATCATCGAAATGCAGTGACGCCCGTCAACGCCCGTCGTTACGCCTTAACGCTCGTCTCAACGCTTTAACACACTTTCTTAATGCTTTAACGTTGTTTAATGATGCGTTCGAACAAATGTTTCTGTTGTGCTATTGCTCTGACATACGCCGCTTTCCAGTTCACGCCCGAGGTTTTCAACATCGACGCTGTTCTTTCAATTTCCATATGGACTGGGTCCTTATCCAACAATTTCATATGGGTCAGTAAGTCGACATACTGCTGACGCAAAGCCCGTCGTAGTCTGGGTGCCAATCTGTTATGGGCTAAAATTGCAGCTTCCTCTTTCGAATACCCTTTGCGTTGAAACTTGTTTCCTGTGGCCTCCAACATCCCGCCCATCTCGGCGTCCATACTTTCTTTGAACAAATCCTTCCATAGCCTCGAGTTCACATTATGTTCTTCACCCTCGGGTTGGGCCTTCACGGTTGGGTGATATTCCAGGACTGATGGTATGAAGCGGGCCCGCTGTATGGGGGTGGGCTTCTGCTGCTGCTCTGCCAGGAGTGCACTCGGCGGATGGTGTAGGGGTATAGGCCGTTGTGGTGATTCCTCGCCGGGTAACAGGTGGGTCGTCAGCCGACGATCTTCGGGGTATGGGCTTTTAAATCTACGAACAGGTAGCCGTACGGACGAATTGTCGCTTCTTGAAACGCCCACATAAAATGGTCAATGTTCTGAGGATAAATGCGACTACCAAACACACGGATTTGTGCTCTATCAATGGGATTGGAGAACAACACAAAGTATTGGCAGTTCAAGGCAATATCTCTGGACGCCTTCCCTTGAGGAAAGAGATTCTGAGTCAAATAGATGACTGACAGATTTCGATGATGGGACCCTTTGGTGAATAGGTCGGCGATTTTCGAATTGTCCTTGGCCGCACTCATCAGATCATCGAGCACTACCACGTTGGTCTGCTCGGAATCGAAGTAATAGGGTTCGTCTATGTCGTGAGGAATTCCTGGAACAAAGCTCACATTCAGTAGTCGTGCAGTTTCGTAGGCGGGCTGCCATTGGCTATAACACCAAACAACACGTGTCGGAGCTGGGGTTGCCACACCTTCCTCTAAGAACTTCATCACCCATGACGTCTTTCCACACCCCGTAGGGCCGCTCACCGTCATCGTATAAGGGTGCTCTAATACTGTCGTGTGTGACGTAGGTGTTGATCGTTCCTCGCGCGTACTTTGAATTTGCACGTTATCGGGATTCCGTTCCTTGAGATGGCTTCGCTGTATATGTCTACGCAGATTAAATGGCGTGGAAAATGACTTCGAACACAAGTGACATGCGTAAACCATGGCTCTCATCTCCACGGACACCAGGCGTATAATGAAGCTTTCACAGATGCATGTGTGTGTTTATATGCAAGAGCTCCGAGCTCGCCGAGCTCTTGGAGCTCCGGAGCTCATGGACCTCGGAGCTCCGGAGCTCCGACGCCACCACCGGGCGTTGACGGGCGTTGCTACAAGAGAACTCGGAGCTCCGGAGCTCCGGAGGTCACTTCCGCTTCCGTTCACGTGACCGGAACTGACCTTTGACCCCGGCGCATTTTGGAGCCGCCATGTTGGATCCGTCATTTTGGAACCGCCATCTTGGATATGTCCCATAATGCACCGGGTCAAAATACTCGCTTCTGATTGGACGAGAGCTCTGTGACGGATTTTAAATAATCGCTTCTGTTTGGTGTACGTCGCTAAAGGTGACCGGAACTGACCTTTGACCCCGGCGCGCAAAG